>OY856410.1:1531506255-1531681255 GCA_963693085.1 Alisma plantago-aquatica
AATCCATTGAGTGTTTCAAGTGTCCTTTACCCTGGTATCTCTACCCTTGTCACGCACCTTTAGTGATTTGAACTTCCTCTCCATTATACCATTCCATTTCCTCAAATACATGTGCACCACTTTATTATTCCAGTGATTCTTGGTCAAGGAAATCTTTGATTGTTTTTTTACAGTCTCATAGTAGATGTTCGTCCTTCACTCCTTATGAAACGAAATGCTTATCAAATCCATGATATGAATGTACCAAGTGTGTTGAATTATTTGAATTCTCAAACTTATATATAAAATTGATGTAGAATTTCATGAAAACGTTTTCTTACTGGTGTCCATCAATCTCCTAACAAATGTGCATATAAATACTATAATGATTCCTTTTAACATGTTTTTCTTTGCTAGATGATGGTCTTATTTTTCAATTCTAATATCCAGACTAAGGAAAATAGACCTAAGATGGCCAAGAAGTCCTCTATCCTTACTCTAATTCTTGATTAAGAAAATCATTTTAAAGTGGTATGCACTACTTCCTACATCATATGACCTGCTCTTATACTACACAAAGGACCAACATGCATGTCATTACTGTGAAACCTTTTCTTGTGGCATCTTCCATAAAACTACCTCTCATGACCTTTGGGTCATCTCAAATATCATGTCAACTAAAAAGGAACATTCATAACTGCACCATGTTAAACAAGGGTTATTCTAGAGTTACTCCCTCTTCTAAACAAGGAAAAGGAATTTCTACACTAACTCCTCCACCTTCTCAAGGCCCTCCTCTACCATCTGTTACTAATTTTCATGTATTCTATGAATAAGTATCAGGGCTCACAATGAATTAAAAACTCCTTTTCATTCAAGTCATAGTTATTTTATCAATCTAAAAATCACATTGATCTTGCACTATCAACCATCACACAACCCATAAAGTTGAGTTGCTTCTCTTTCACCAATAACCTACCAGAGTCCCTATAACCCCTTGTCTTGTACTAATAATTATGCTTACATATCCAACTAAGAATCATTTTCTTAGTGCTCAACTAGCCATTTTTGGAGTTGGTAATATATATAATTGCTAAAACTCTACTTAATTAATCTAAAATGGATGGAACATGTATGTGTTACCTCTTCTATCAATTTATCAAGTATCTCTATACACATGATTTATTTCAGAAGTTCCCTAAGTAGTTGTGCACCTTGAGTTGAAATTCATGACAAAAGAGCCCACAAATCTATAGAGCTTATAATTGCAAACTCTAATTGAGTTATTGGATCCATCATAACACAAACCATCCTAATTGTATATATGGCATGATCCCACTCTCTCCTAACCTCTTTCACCCCTTTTGGGTGGGATTATATCTTAGTCAAGAGATGTTCTAGGGATCGTGTCCCTTTGCAATAAGAGAAGTGGCCCTCAGGAAAGATACTGATTTTTTCCAATAAAGAGTCTACTTTGGTAGGATACCCTACAAGGTGGTGGAGCTGTAACATTTTTTGGGGAAGTCAACAGGTTTTATTCATTTCACCCTCCTTTTGCAAGAAAATTGATAACCCAGGTACATTCTAAATTTTAGGAATCAAAAGAAATCATGGCACTACTACTACCATTACAAATGTTGGACTTTAGAAAGTCAAGGGTTTCCTTGGGATGTAATCTATAAAATGGAAAACCATGGATATTTTCTTATGGTGATTATCTAAGACATTCACAACATGATTTCACTCACAAATGAAATGATTGATCACCCAGTTGTCCTTCATCTTCTTCTATATATTCCATGCCCATTTATCCACCTTATGGTTGTCTTCCAAGTTTTCTTCAATGTCTTTACTTTACATAAGGGAATTGGTTTCAATAATAATCTTATTTCATCCTCATTCTTACCATTTTTTAGAGCTAGATCAACAATCTTAGCTCTGCTTCCAGGATATTTTGGGCACAAAAGTGTCACCTATTCCCACAATCCACTCACCAAAGTGGTTTATGATAATTGTCATAATAGTTGAATTATGTTATGGAATGTTGCATCAATATTGATCTCCCAATAACCCTCAAGAGGTTTTTCACATCTTTAGTAAGGCCTAGCAATTTGTGTATGATATTCCTTTTCCCAAAAAATCATTATACATTCATCTTCATTATAAACCTTTTTTTATTGTGGTTGTTTGTTTCGATCTTTCATTTTTCTTACACCGATATATAACTTGTTTTGTTTAATATTTATTAGTCAAATTTACCCCCTCTCTTTATCCATAGACTCTTTATAACTAGGTACCATATATGTATATCACCCAATGGGAATTCCATGGTGATTGTAATCAATTTACACCAAACATAAGAGACTATATCCAGTCACCTTGTCACTTGAAGGATTTGACTATCTCTCTCTAAATCCATCATAAATGTAATCATATCAGTTTATGCTATCATTTCATAAACACATATCTCCCATTTTTAAGTAACAACTTCGTCAGACCACTTGGTTGAATATATCTACAATATCAAATTATCCGTGGAGAGAAATGTAAGAGGAGGAAGATCACTAGTGTTGAAACATGGTTATCTTAGTATACAAAATGTATCCCAATCATTATCTCCTTACCTCATTGTTTAGACGACAAGAACAAATCCATAATTTTTCCATTGATTGTAGTGATAATAAAATACTAGAATGTTGATTCACAATATAAGAGAAAATAAATTTTCTTCTAGTGAGGGCTTATAAGGATATTAGGTAACAAAGATCATGAAGTACATAAAAACCTAAGATTTATTGTGATTTACATTTAATTGGAAGAAATTACAGTGAAGATTAGACAGTGGATATGTCTACTTTTTGTGTAGTTCTAAGGCCTCTCTTCCATTAATTGTCTACTTTAGGTCTTGTTCTACTCAATTATCAACTTCCTAGTTTCCTTGGATGAATCTCATACAATCATCATGGAAGATAGTTTTTTAGATCTCAATACAATTATATATATACATATCCTTTTTTTATGATTTCTCTATGTGTGATCACAATGAATTTACATTGAATCATTTCATCACATGACCAAAATCTTATCTAGATAAAAAGACTAGTGAAAAAGGTTAGAGATGGAACTTGACCAGATTTTCCAAAGAATTAGGAGGGGAAAATAAATGTAAATATGTAATAAGTAAGCATTTGAAGTTAATTACAAACTACTGTAGAAGAGCCGATGATATGTAATGAAACATTGTGTTCATAATTTATATAGTCTTTTTGCCTGCTCTTGCATGCACTCAAAATCTATTTTCTACCTCAATTCAGCAAATCATGCTAGATTTTCCACTTTATTGTTATCTTTACTTGACCCATGGTTTTGAATTGTAGGTACAACATTTTGGTATCAAAATGTTGAGAGAAAGAATATCATATCATCCCTTGACTGGTCCCCAAGAATCCACATTATTAGAAAATCAATGCTGCAGAAATAGTCTGCAACACGCTATGTTTTTTTAACATGTCATATTGAGATTTCAACATGCCATTTTATAGTGCAGAATCTGGAGAAGTAGATCAGCAACACACCATCTTAAGATATAGACACACTATGTTTTTAGCAACACACCACGTTGACATAACAACACGCTTCCCTGACATGAAGCAATACATTTGTTAGCCAACCAACAGACCACATCACCTTCCATTGAGGCATTTCTAGTTAGGAAACTACAAGTAACATGTTGTGTTAACATTTCACCATGTCTTGTTACCCGCTGTTTCTTTTCAAATCAAAAGATAAACCATCCCACACTTTTAAATGCTAATTGGACCAACTTGGGATAGTTACCATGGAATATTTTAGGCCATTTGAAGCACAAATCTCAAGTAAGGAAAATCATAAGAAGTTTGAAGGCGTTCTAAGGGAGAAAACTTGGTTTCTTGACAGAGAAACTTATTTTTCTTCCCTCTTCTCCAACAATTGTAGTAGAGATTCCCTCTGTTCTTTTCTCTCTACCCCAGACTGAAATTTTCTAGAGAGTTTTCATCAGCAAGGATAGAGTTTGGACTATTTAACTAAAGTTCCAACTCCATCCTCCAGGACATCCAAGTTAATTTCTCTTTTTATGATATCTATCCCTGCTTTCTACTGCTTCTATCTAATTTCTACAACCATGGACGAGTAGACTCTATTCTTAGGAATGAGGGAGTAACTCTCATGTCATAAATTTATTGAACACGAATTTCATATATAATGCTAGTTATTTCTCTATTCTAAAGTTTATCGGTGTTGATTTCTTCTTACATACTCAGTTGGACACTTTCTGCATTCGATTTATGCTCTTTGTATAATTGGTAACATATGTGTAGTAATAAGGAGATATTACCTTAGTTGCACTACTTCGACCTTGGGAGACCTTAGTTGCACTACTTCGACCATGGGAGTGTTTGGCAAGTGATAAGGAACAAATATTTGTAGCCCAAATCTAAATATATGATATGTAAGTGAAACCCTATTCTCAAGAACCCCCAATCCAATTTGATCCTTAATACAAGTGATATCTATTTTTGTTTATTTTCTTCTAGATTTCGTAGTTCACATAAAAAACCTCTCTTGCTAAAAAAGGTCTACATTATTGAATTTCATCACTCTTGCATTTAACACTACTTTATTCCTTGGATGATCTCAAATATTCTACACACATCCATATACTTGTAGGGTAGTGATCGAGTTATTATTTTAAAATGTGTGCATCCAACAAACATATGTAATAGGTGTTACACTCATTTCTTAACATGTTTATTACAATGCATACATATTAACTACATTTGGGTGAATCCTGAACCAATTTGGTGCATCACAATATCAAAATGTAGCATTTTCTCTATATAAGTTTTTTAACCATATATAATATCCCATTTGAACTGTGAGCAAGTTTGACATCAGTTGTTAAATATGTGACACCAATAATGGATACATTATTGCATCTTATTTAAATAAATGTTAATACGTGATCAAGTTTAATTAATTGAAAAAATTAGTAAATAAGTAGGTATCTAACAATGTGAGGTATGTTGGACAAATTTTGAGTCACTAATAGAAATGTAAAAATCCAGCATCCATAGTGACACTAAGAAAATCTAACATGTATAATACTTATTAGTACAGAAAATGATATATAATTTGATAACTAGATGGAAAATAGTCTTATATAGAATTACTATAAGTCTACAATAATACAAGAAAATACTTTTGTACACTTTATAGATACACAAGGACAAGAGAACTTGAATTGTATATGTAGGTTGAACACAACCTCTAGATAAACCTAATGAGACTAAAAGTGTTAGATATGGATGGTTATGTTTTAGTATGTATATGAAAATATAATTACATTCATTACAGTAAGTTTTTTGATGATTTATATGATATAATAACATGATGTGCTAGTGAGTATAAAATGATGGATTTCCTCAATGATATAGTATACATAAAGTTTACATATGGAATATATGTGATTTTATTGTATAGTGAAAGCGCTGTATGAAATTAAATGATTTCTATATATCTTATATGAATGCTCATGATAAACTATATGCTTTATAGGAATATTGTTGTTTACAATTTCCCAAATGTTTAATGCTATGTAATACAATTTATGTGTCTAGAGAACTAATTACATGTTGGAAATCATTAGTGTAAAGTTGAAATTCATTAGTGATCACTAGATCAAAGTAAGGAGAATAAAAATTTTGAATATTTCATGTACCAAGTTATAAAGACAAATCTTGTATACGATGTTGTGAATTTGGAAAAGACATAATTTATGGATACCTCATGTAGAAGGGATAATGATACAAAAAATATAGAATGTCTTGATACGAGTTTAATTTAGGATTTTGATGCCTTGTGTATGGAGGAAATTCAAGGTCAATTTTGGAAATGATAACTTGATATGAGATTAGCCATTTATTTGAACACCTCAAGTCTTATGCATATATTTTTGGCTATACATAGATAACATATAACCATATGTTTTGATATGGGTAAGACATGATTTGAATAGTCCATACCCCCTAGTTTGTTGACCATAGGTCACCGACTCAAAAAGAAGATTACTCGTACCTATAAAATCCATGGAAATAAAATAAAGAACCTTTTCATATAAATGAATTTAATAGTGTAAGTCAGAAATCTGACACTCTAGAAGACTAAATTAAAACAAAACTTTGATATTAAATGTATGTAGTCTAAGTACTGATAACAAATTTTACAGATCTTGTGAGATATGATAATTAATGTATGGGTTGAAATAATTTTTTTAATAATCATTCACTCAATTCATAAAGGAAGAACAATAGTCACAAGAATGAAAACTATGAAGGGACATAAGGAGCGAATCTGGAAATACAAGGAGTACTTGATTATCAAGCTAAAACAAGGTTACTGATGGTAATCACAAAAAACAATTATGAAGAAAAAGACATTCATAACTAAAATGAAGTAACTAGAATTAATGGGTTGGTGTCTCATTAAGAAACACTCGGTATAAATAACAAAAACAAATAAAGGAGTAGAAAAGCATCAATAGTAATAAGAAATATATGCCTCGAGCATCTCTCCTCCATCCTCTTATTGACCTCAAGCTCTTCATTAAGACCCCCAAAGGATAAGTTTCCTTTACTAGATTTTTCTGCCACTCAATTTTCAATTGAGAAATCCCTGGAAGAGCCTAAGACTTTGTACTTGTGTGATGAATCAACATCACATGTGAATGAGTATCCATGAACAACATAAAAGTATTATTCAAGAGGACAGTTCGTCCAAATGTGTGATAGAAATATCATAGATACTTTTGTTCCTTACACACCATATACACAAAAAATGAACCCAAAGGTGGTATATTTTTCCATAGAGTATTGTGATATTATTTGTGAAAAGCTTTTGTCTCATATGAAGAAGTGTGTTGTGATAAACATAATTGAAGTTGAAGAAATGTTCCAACTTTTTAAGATAGCAACATGTCAAAAAATGTGTACCTAATCTTCATGATCATTAGATCATAGAAAATAATAGTAAGATCAATCCCTACCTCTTGAATTTTAGTGTGATTCAAATAGAGTATCTTGTGAGCCATGATCCACATACAAATGAGACATTTATTAACACTTTATTTTCCAGTTGTTGTTCCCAAACCAACTACATACTCATGGGTCTATATAAAATTTGTAATATTTTAAAACCTAAAATTTTTGGGGTTTAGGTATGGTGATGCTCTGTAAGCTAAGGAGATTTGTGATAGTTATTAGGTGATTTCAGAAACTGTAACACCTGGGCCCACTGCCCAAGGCTCAAGTAGAGTTTCAGGAATGACGACTAACCCCACATATCACCACTATCCTTAACTTCACATTTTGTCTACTCACACGCAAGCCAGGGCCAACTTCCGGACTGGTCACCCATCCTAGTACTACTCCAAGCTGAGCACACTTAACTATGGAGTTCTTTAGTGATGGGCTACTGGAAAAGGAGATGCACCTCAGTGATATGGGTAGTCCAATCATTCCTTATAAGATCTTTTTATCCGAGGCCTCAAATCCTGGGATGTTACAATCTCCCCTACTTAGACTCTTGACGTCCTCGTCAAGGATCAACTATATGGCCTCATAATATTTCCCCATTTCAGTGCAGACCCAGAATGACCCATGGACACCCAACTCCTGATCATGGAATACCAACACAAGAGTGGCTATGTCACCATGGAAAACCCTTTCCTACATGCCTGGACCACACGACTCAAGACTGGAATGCCACATGCCCATGTGGGTGCAGACCCAGAATGGCCCATGGACACCCAGCTCCCGATCATGGAATACCAATGCAAGGGTGGATACGTCACCATGGACAACCCTTTCCTACATGCCTGGACTGCACGACTCAAGACTGGAATGCCACATGCCCATGTGGGCCTCACCTACTAGAGGGGTTCTGGCTCTGATACCATTTGTAACACCCGGGCCCACTGCCCAAGGCTCTAGTAGAGTTTCAGGAATGACTACTGGCCCCACAAATCACCACTAGCCTTAACATGGAGTTCTTTAGTGATGGGCTCTCGGAAAAGGAGGTGCACCTTGGTGATATGGGTAGTCCAATCATTCCTTATAAGATATTTTTATATGAGGCCTCAAATCCTGAGATGTTACAGAAACCTCCCTCAATAAGAATTGATAATTAACAATATTATATTAAAATTTATTATTCTTGTCAATCCTCATAAACATAAAGGCTTTCAAGACCTCTATATAATTGATATTTGGTGTGGTAAAAACTAAAGTTTTCATGATTGAAATAGTACCATAGATTGATCTTGGGGAAGGATATAGGTGGTATTTTTTTTGTAATTTTAGGTATTGTAAGGAGTTTATTAAAGAGCTTCTAGAAGAAGGAAGACTTGGAAGAATTGATATTTTACCAATGATTATGTATCATATAATCTTTATTACAATATGCCTAGACCATATGGTGTGTATATTATCACAGAGGGAAGAATTGAGTTTTCTAAGTACAAAGGGGGAGTGGATTTTGATATTCATGAAATGGGACCAACCATTTTTATGTGGTTTGCAAATATTCTCCCACTTGACAAGAATATAATGTTTAATCTAATGAGTATCTTCCCACATGAATTGTTGTGGAATGACGTTGATTTTCTTCTCTAATAGGGAAAGTAGAGGAATGTAACTCAAGAAGTAGGAGGAAATGTTAGTTAGAGTAGCATTAAGAAGATTGAGGAAACTACTGTTACTTAGAATTTTGGACTTCTAGTTGGCTAACTTGGATTTGGTTTTACGGATGCCAAGATCCCAAATAAAATTCCTAATAGTTTCAAAAGAGAACATGAGTGTTCAAGGTAGTTTATGGGAAGTAGTCCTAAAAAATAGTTCCAAAGTCATAATCATGAAGGTAGTATAGATGAATTTCTATTCAATATCATCTATGACCTTTTAAAAATCAAGTGTGAGAGTCAACATAGGGGTATCGAGGGATTGGCAAGTATATATAGTTTCTTTGACTTGTATATAAGCATATAGTATGTGTCTACAAGCAAAAAAGGTATATTGTTCAAGCAAGCAGAGGTTATTATTGAATGTCTTAAGTCTACTTCTGAAATTCTTAGTTTGCTTGAAGCATTGATCCAACTAATATGCCTAAAATGATACAAGTAGGTTGGTTTAATTTTTTTCATAAGGAAAGTATGAGTCTGGTTTAATGCTTCAATTTGGGGAGAGATATCATTGTTGTAGTGAATATATTGAAAGACATGTAAGAAAAATGATTAGATCTTATTCCAAGTATCATGGTAAAAGGATAGGTTGATCCCATACTTTCCATATATGTTTTACTTACCCAAAGTGGATATCACGATGAAACTTGTGTTCAGAGGAAGGCCTAATAAGATCCATAGGAGAGGTGACCTTGTTTGCACATAAATTATGTAGGGAAATATGGGATTAGAGAGGTTGCAGAAACAAAACTTTCTATCCATATTCCCCATGAACCAACAGATCACGTCAATAATTATGCAATCGGAAGGATTGTTTAACGAGGTCATACATGGTCCTACAGTAAGTCTAGTGACTAATCCCTTGTTGTAGTTGTGCAACTTTCTTCTAGTTGTACTCAAAACCGTCTGCAGCATCTCCAGTCCACTATGCACAGTAGGCTGACTTTGTCCCCCTAGAGGGAAAGGATCCACACCTCTAGAGTAGTCCACATGGACTACCCAGAACTCCCATCAATATACTAGAATAGATAGGAAGAAGTTGTCCCTCCCGTTAGTGTACTAGTCACCAACTTGCTCTCCAACAATTGTTGTCCCTTGCTATCCCTCCCTTTATCGGGTAGGACTTGCTTGGGTTCTCCTGTTTACCATAAATAGAGAAGACAAATAGTCGTCAGAGGCAATTGAGTTGTGTCTGAGAAGCCCCCAGTACCCCTCTATTTATAGGGGGGTTAAGGTCAGGGCTCCCAGTCTAAGTGGGAGTGGAAGGGACCACAATTTCATGAAAATTTGCACTCTGCGATAGGCAAAATAGTTGGTTCATGGGCAAACTGATCGGTTGGAATGTGAGTCGATCGGTAAACCCAGTGAACCACTCATTTCATCATGTTTCCCAATCGCAATTCTATTGGAAATTCTAATCCAATGGATGCACGACATGACGTCACCACTAATCCTTGATGCAATCAAATTGATCCATGAGCCGGGTCTCATTCCTCAAGGTAGTCATTTCATGACCTTGAGCTGATGGGTTCACTAAGTGAACCGATCGGTTTACTCCCTGGTTCATCCAAAATTCAGACAATGTAGTTTCCAATCAACCTGACACTCCAAATTGTCCGTTCAACACTTGAATCAGTCGGCTAGGAGTCTACTCAATTTATTCATTGCTTAAAGTGAATACCTAACAATTTCATAATCAATTCATCATTCATGATTAAACTCCTTTTATAGGTGTATACTATGTGTGTGACCCTATAGGTTCCAAGTTATGTTGGCAGTAAATGTCCATAACTAGTTTATGACATCACAAGCAAAGAGTGGTATCTAGTCACACATCATTTTTACCCAAGTAATTGGAAAGTTGGAGAGCAAGTTCGACCTACAATATATGTCAAGTGCTATAGTTATTGTCTAATTCCTTTGTCTTTGATATTCAGAATGAACTCGAGGCATGGAATCATCATCCTCTCAATGGTCAATCCATGTTCCTTGTTCTAGAGCCGACTGCCTAAGATATATGTGACCTCAATATCATATATTGATTCACATGTGCATGTGCATGCTTTTCTCAGTCTCACTTAATAAGTGGCTTGGATATCAAACTCCATTAGGAGGGACAAATCCCATATACATCACTCACAATCACTCCCCATGTGTCATAATGCACTTGATCATCACCTTTATGGCAACCCTTATTTTATATTATGGTGGATGATGTCAAAGTACACCGAATGACATGTAATGAGTGTAGTGATTTTAGGTCTAAGAACCACAATTACCACCTTCACTATGAGAGATGACTATGACCAACAATAATGGTTTACATGTGTCACTCTCAAGGTGGGTCTATCTGATACACTATTCTCCAACAAGTATCTATGTGATTGGTTTGATATCACATATAATGACTAATGAGATTTTGTCATCAACTAACACACACTCTAGTCTTTTAAGGGTTACTTCTATCTATCAACCTTCCACAGTAACATCCAACTAGGAACGTAACAAGAATATACATACTCTTAACATCTATATGATCTCATTGTTCAGGTCACTCACTTGAAGACACACATCATTGAGTAATGTCATTCTTTAGACATTCATTATGTTTCTTCATTATCTCATAACTGAGTGAAATATTATAAATGGGAAGATTGCCTTTATTATTAATCAAATCCTTTATATTATATGTGATCTCAATCATCATATGATTGGCTCTCCAGGCATACATACCAATAAAATCCCACTTCAACTTAGAGACAATCACCCATGAATCTCATTCTTAGTGATCTAAAAATGCCCTTCATGTTTCTTCTATGCAAGTGCCAATCCAGCGGGTGAGCAACACTTTTGCCTTTAGTCAGTATATTACATGGTTCTCATCTCTTCACTATATGACATTTTGTATGAAATGAAACATTTGTGATATGTTATTTGATATTACTTGCCCAACCAATAGCTCCATTGTTGTCATAGTATCACTAATGTATCATCAATGATGAACATCTTTAAGTTTATCCGTACGAACTTCTAGATCCATATAGTACCCACTATTGTGTTCATAACATCATGATACTCAACTTATGTTGTAGAATTGAATTAATGGTCTATAGTTTGGAACCCTCTCAACTTACAACTTCTTTCTTAAAATTAAACACATTTTATATTGTAGTAAATTTCTATCATTCTAGAACTTGCATCAGTGTAACCCCTTACACCCAACTCTTCCTTGTTTCCATAATCTAGCAACCAATCCTTAGTGCTTCTCAAGTACTAATGGATGTCTTTTAGTGACATTTCAATGACCCTCATTGGAAACTAATATCATCTTGTCATGTCCAAGACAACAAGATTATGGGATGAATATATTTATATAGAATACATGATCGATCCAATTCTTGTGCATATGGCATCTTACTCATGTCTTTCCATTCTGCATAAGAATCAGAACACATGGTTCTTGAGAGGCTAAACCCATGAATCATGGTCAGATTCTCTCTCATTGAATTCTTCATGTTTAACTCTTTAGCATCTTGCTAATGTATGTGCTCATACTTAGGTTTTGAAACTTTCTAGAACTATCCCATATAGATCTCAGTTCCTATATTATAGGATGTTTCACCTAATCCTTCATTGTTGAAGGTGTTTTCCATACTAAGTCTCAATACTTACAATATTGAGGTGTTATTCCCCATCAATATGTGGAATATCCATATATGATCCCACTAAATCTTTTGTAATCATATATTCCACATTTTTTTCTTGATTCAAGTCAAACTTTTTGACTATATTATCAAGTCAAAAGATCCCATCCCTAAGAAGCTTATTTCAATCTCAAGATTGAACATTGTAGCTAACAGACTTTATATGCATTAATGAAGTAATAAGACCTTTAGGTTCTGTCATGTACACATCCTATTAAGGAATGTGTTTTTATTCTTCATATGCCAAATCTCATGAATCATATAAACTGCAATAATAAGCATGACAATGGGAAAAATGGATTTCTATTATGTTCAACACTTATGAACTTATTTGAAAACCTTTGGAACCAATATGTCCTTTTAGGTTATCCATGTTGGTATTCATCTTGAAAGCCCAGATGCACCCTATGGGTTATACCCCTTTACATGGTACTACCAAGGTCATACCTTTTTAATGTATATGGACTCCTCAATGGACATCAAGCCATTTCTCAAATTTTGATTCTCAATAAATTCTAGTTGATTTGTTGGCTCGTCATCTTATGACCAACTTATCTGAGTTTTTGGATTCACAATCTTTCAATCTCAGATGTTTTCTACTAGAACTTATGAGGTTTTGTGTTACATAAGGAACTTGAGATTCCATAACTATTTGTGATTCCACTTGTTCCCATTGTACCTCCTTTTCAACCTTAAACCTTTTGAGTTCTACTTTTACTCCCACTGATTCTTGTAGAACTCAGTTAACCTAGAAACAAACATTTTTTTGTCAGATTACGATTGAAGGTAGTATTCAACTATTATGGTTTGTGGATAAAATTTTCAATAAACTACTTTCTTTATATAAGTTTCAATCCTTAAGATATATCGAGACATTCCCATATCATATCCTATATGATGTCTTTTAAACCATTTTAGATGGTACATTGTTTTAGTGTGAAGCATATATCCATAAGGAGATTAGAAGATTAGATTAAATGATAATCACATCATGATCCATCAGGATGTAATTCCTTCATTATGATACATCATCATGTTTTAGGTGGAGTTCATTATTATACACTATCAAGAACTATCCAAAAGGTTCTTAAACTATTGATGTAAAGTATTTCAACATTTGATCATATCAAAGTATCTTAATACTTTTATCAAATTGTACTTCATTTATAATGTCCTTGAACACTTCAAGAAATTCATGTTTGTATTTCACCAAATACAAATCCCATATCAACTAATATTATCAGTAAATATAATGAAGTAAAAATAACTAGCTCTATCATTTATTTGAAAAGATCTTTATACATCAATATGTATAAGCCCTAATAGAATGATTTCTCTCCTACTACATCTAGTGAGAGGTAGTTTGTCATGTTTTTCATATATAAGACTTGCATGTTACTTATTGGTTCAATAACCAAAAGGTTTAGATAAACATCACCATAGATTCTAGATGTGCATTTCTCATATATGTGCTCTAGATGACAATGCTATAGATTGTTTGAGTTATCAATTGTAATTTTTTAGGTACTTACGTTATAAACATTCATCTTTATATCCTTTCATATAAAGATCACTAGATGTTTGGAGCATTTGCATACAAGATCACATCTTTGAAATAGAACCATTTACAACTCTTTATTCATTTATCTTCCTTATCCATACAAGATGCATAAAAAATGTTCCTATTATTGGCATATATGAAATAGCAGTTCATCTAACTCTATTACATGCCATGTGGGCTTAGATAAATTCTAAATGTAGAATGAAGATTGCTGCATCATAGTCAATCCTTGCTCTTTAATAAAGGCTTACTTTTATCAGATCCTGCATATCAACATATGTTAGATCTACATCCGATATCATATACCCATGATGAAGAAGTAATTCAATTTATCTTCTAATTTATATACCTGAAGTGGAGATCTTTGTCTCCTCCTTCTTCTTCTTCTTTAGTTCCTCCAGGTAGAGGGGGTAATTCCTCTTCTAGTGCCCAGTCTGGTGACATTGGTGACACTTGCATCCCTTTTTCACTCCTCCCTTTGCCTTGAGATCTGAAATTTGGGCTTTTGCCCAACTTTAGAACCCTTCTTAGCTTTTCCTTTGCCTTTAGACTTCCCCTTTGGTTTGTTGGCTAAATTGGACATTATTATAATCCCTTTATTTTGATGATAACAAACATTTCTTTCTTGTGGTTTTAACTTGCTATTTGAGTGTTTTAGGGACAAGCATATAAGGTGGTGGGTAGAAAAGACTTGGAAGATCAATTTGCTAAAATTGCTTTATTTTCATAATTGTAATCAATGTAAAAACTTGTACAAGTTTATAATGTACAAGTACTTAGATACCATGTAAATCAAGTGTTTAGATCTTCCCTATCCACTCACAACACTTAGATAGTTCATCCCTCAAAATAGTATCACAATTGCACATTGATACACACACTCAGTAAATGAATACATTGAATCAGTGATATTCTCAGTTGACAAATACTTCGACCGAGACACTCTTGGTCGACAAACTCCTCGAATGAGAATAGACCCTATTAGATGTTAGAATGAGTTAGAAAAGTGGTTGGAAGATGATTTGAATGTTGCAATACACTTTCCCCAGAATCACCCTCGGTCGACAATTTCCTCGACCGAGAGACTCTCGGTCGACAAACTTCTTGACCGAAAAGAGTTCTGTCTGCACTTTTCAGAACTAATCAACTAGCTGTTACAAACACAATTAGTGGAAAACTAACGACCAGTTGAGCACTAAGAACCCCCTAGAAAGTGTCTAGAACGTCCCTAAGTACTTGTAGGACATTCCTATAAATAGGACATGCCTTAGGACATCTAAACTCAATTGAGTACACAACTTTCATATACAATTCACTTGAGATCACATTGTAGCAAGCCATTAGCAAAGCTTTCACTTGTAAAAAATTTCCACTATCTGTGAATTCATATCCTATAGGCTGATATCTCCTATGCACTATACATTCACATCCATCCACTTTGGTTCGGAGATCAAACGCTTGATGTAGGATTCAATCCTTGTGCTATATTGGTAAAGTTGTGCCTTCCTACTTCTTTCTTGTTCCTTTTTATTGCTTTGGTTCTCCTTTGCTACTCCTAGGTTGGAGGCTGCGGAAAGGAGGTTGTTGGAGCTTCTTCAAGGGGTGAAGGTAGCTCGGCAGACTTAGGATTACTTCAAGAAGGTTGTCTCAACGGGAAGATACTTCAAGAGGAAGGTTATTTCAAGGGGGAGCTTGGAGTTACTTCAAGGAAGGCTGCTTCAAGGTTGGTGAGACTACTTCTAGGTGAAGGCTATCCTAAGGGTGAAGGTATTTGTATCTTATGTAACATCCTTGCGAGGTAATAAAATACAAGTGCTTTCAAAATCCCAATTGGAAACAATTGGGTAGTGGACTGACTCCCTTAGTATTTGCTAAGGGTGGAACCACTCTAAACGCCGTGTCTCCTTCTCCAAATTTTAGTTGTGGTTGCTGGGTTAAATTATTTTAAAATCATTATAAAACCCTATTCACCCCCCTCTAGTGGTTTTTCATGGTTTGCTAATCATCATCACATACTTGGGTTTGTCTTTCTTCATTTGTGCCTCAGCTGTACTCAACATCCCAAGTAACTCTGTGAACGACTTGTCAAAGTCATTCATGTTGTAGTTCATGACAAACTGACTATATGAATCTGGAAGCGACTGCAAAATTACATCAGTAGACAACTCTTGACCCAAGAGGAATCCCAATCTGGAAACATTCTCCACATAGCCAATGAGCTTGAGCACATGAGGACCTACTGGATATCCTTCTGCCATGTTACATTTGAAGAACATTTTGGAGACATCATATCTCTCCTGTCTTGCTTGATCTTAGAACATGTACTTAAGATGTGTGACCATCTCAATAACATCCATGTTCTCATGTTATCTTTGCAACTCATAGTTCATAGAGCATAAAATTAGGCATTTGTCATCAAAAAATCTTCACTGTGCTTCATCCCTTCCAGCCTTAGGTGCATTGGGAAGAGGTTCATCTAGCTCTGGTGTCTCCAGGACATAGAGCTTGTGCTCCTATGTGAGAAAAATTCTCAGTATCCTGAACCATTCATGTAAGTTATTTCAGTTTAACTTGTCCTTCTCAAGGACAAATCACAAAGAAAATTTGTTGTTGTGTGTTGCCATTTAATTCTACAAAGAAATTTGCAATTTGTCAAAAACACATTTTTTGTTTGATTTAATTTTTATAAAACTTGAGATGTTAATTAGGCCTTTAATTTAACTATTTCTCTCATTATTTTGTTCAAATTGATAATCCTCATTTATCAACTTGGAAGATTTGCAACACACAAAATTCTAATGAGATAAGATCCAAAATAATTCAATTATTATCCAACGAACACCAACGTCAATAATCAATCATTAAGGTAGACAATGTTTGCCAATTTCATCTTATGCAATTCTTGTATAGATGGTATGAGAAAGTCCTTTCCATAATCTTCTACATGCCTCTAGGTGCTTAATCTCATTAAGGACACCCAATTAAGCCTGACCCAAAAGTCAACATGATAGAAATATTGTTGATATGTATGCCCAGAGAGCCAATCATATGTTGATTGTAATGGCATAATTTGTAAATGATTTGATTAATAATAAAGGCAAACTTCCAATTACTTATATTTTATTCAGTTACAAGATAATGATGTAACATAATAAATGTCTAGAGAATGATATTTCTCAATGGTGCATATCTTCAAGTACATGACTTGAACAATGAGATCATGCAGATGTTAAAGAGTATATACATTCTCATTATGTCCCTGGTCGGATACTATTGTGGAAGGAAGATAGATAGCAATAACACATAAGACTAGAGTGTGTGTTGGTTGATGATAAAATCTCATTAGTCATGATATGTGATATCAAACCAAGCACACAGATACATGTTAGAGAACACTATATCAGACATACCCACCATGAGAGTAACACATGGAAACCATTACAATAGAGTCATAGTTAGCTTTCATACTGTATGTGGTGATTGTGGTTCTTGGACCTGAAGTCACTACACTCACACATGTCATTCGGTGTTCTCTAACATCATACACCATAATCCTAAATAAGTATTAACATAAAGGTGATTGTTGAGTACACTGTGACAAATGGGGAGGACTATGAGTGATGTATATGGGATTTGTCCCTCCTATAGGAGTATGATACCCTAGGCCTCTTGATAAGAGAAACTGAGAAATGCATGGCTATGCACATGTGAGTCAATATGTGGTATTGAGCTTACATATATCTCAAACAATCTACTCTAGTTCAAGGAACATAGATTGAATGTTGAAGAGGATGAGAACTCAATGCCTTGGCTTCCATCTGGATATCTGTGATAAAAGAACTATACAAGCATTGTAACACCAAACACAAATTGTAGGTTGAAGTTGTTCTCCAACTTCCCATTTGCTTGGGTAGCATTGATGTGTGACTAGGCACAACTCTTTTCTTGTGATGTGATAACTAGTTATGGACATTCACTGCCAAAATAATATGGGACCTATAGGGTCACACAAATAAGAATTGTCCTAGAAGAGGAGTTTTGATCATGAGTAATAGTTGGATTGATCACGAAAGTGGTTAGGCATTCAATTGAAGCAACAAATCAGCTGATTGGACTCCCAACCGATCATCTCATGTAATGAAATGACCAATTGGAGTGTCAAGTTGATTGGATATTGCATTGGCTGAGTTTTGCAGGAATTGGGGCACCAACCGACCGGTTCACTTAGTGAACCGATCAACTAGTGGTCATGATACGACTGGCTTGCTTCACGATACACCTGGTTTGTGGTGCAATTCCATTGAATAAAGGATCAATGCTGACATTATGTTGTGTATTAATTGGAATAGAATTGCCAATTCATATGTGATTTGAAAACATGTAAAATGACTACTTCGTTGGCCGAACTGATTGACTCTAGTGCCAACCGGCCGATTCTCCTGGAAAACCGACCATTTCTCCACTTGTAGGTTATGAAAATTCGAGATTATGATCCCTTCCACTCCCACACCGACTAGGAACCCTAACCCTATCCCCTCCTATAAATAGAGGGGTACCGGGGGCTTCTCAAACACATCAATTTCCTCTAGAAATTGTTCGTATTCTCTGGTTCTAGTAACCGAGAGAACCTGAGCAAGTCCTACCCTATAAAGGGAGGGATAGCAAGGGAGAAAAATTGTGGGAGAGTAAGTTGGTGACTAGTACACAATGAGAGGGACAACTCCTTCCTGTCCATTCTAGTAAGAAGACATGAGTTCTAGGAAATTTGTGTGAACTTCTCTAGAGGTGTGGATGCTTTTCCAGCTAGGAGGACAACATCAACCTTCTGTCTGTGGTGAAGACTAAGAGGCAAAGAAGACAAGTCCCAGTGCAACTAGAAGACATATACATGAATACAATGATGAGGAGATGTCCTTGGACTTGCTCCAGGACCAAGTATATCCTTGAAACCATCCTTTCCATTATTTAGTTATTGACACAATCCACTGGTTTAATGGGGAATATATTAGTAAATTTTTTTGTTTCCACTACCTATCTGATTCCATATTTCCATACATAGGTATCAGAGCCACGTCAATCTTTTACATTTTGGGATAATCGATATGATCAGATTTTTGGTTATTTATTATATGTGATGCGAATAATTTTGTCCAATCAAATACCACACATAATCTATATATATATATGTATGTATATATACATATATATACATATACATATGTATATATACATATACATATGTATATATACATATATATGTATATATATGTATATATATGTATATATATATATGTATGTATGTATGTATGCAATGTACACATATCACCCTAAAAGTGAGTTTTGATAGTGGATGTTTGGCATGGTTATGTCCAATAACCCTATTTTCTATGCATGTTTGTATGGTAGGTTATTCATGTTTTATATTTGTTTACATGTCGGCCTCTACCTTATCTTCCAATTGTAGAAATATTATTCTCTCCTACCTTTGCTCCCCTAGAATGTGACTTCAGGTTTCTCTATAATCATGTAATATTAGGATAGTTTACTTTCTTGTTATGACAAACAATAAAGATGCTCACACTAGCCCAAACAATTTTCTCAAAGGAGAGCCAAGAAGATGGAGGATCAAGGAGGATCAAGGAGGATGAGTTGATCCAACCAGCTGGTGGCCCCGACCTATCGACTGGAGAACCCACAAGATGGAAGATCGCATACCAGATGACCAATGAGACAACGAACTGACCGACCGACCACGAGGCTAGCCGATTCATTCAAAGGTTGAACCGATCAACCCAGATTGGCAACCAGGAATC
This sequence comes from Alisma plantago-aquatica, assembly GCA_963693085.1. NCBI lineage: Eukaryota > Viridiplantae > Streptophyta > Magnoliopsida > Alismatales > Alismataceae > Alisma > Alisma plantago-aquatica. Next base: position 1,531,526,086 of record OY856410.1, read on the forward strand.
TTCATCAATAATAGGTTTCTACAAGTGATGTGGACCCTAGGTATTGGTAATTCCTTGTGGCTCTAAGGGATTATATTTGAATGGCCATGACCATCACTTTTTGTTTATTTCATGTTTTTGTTGTGGGATATAGCATGCATATGATGTCTACTACATATGTGGTGATTGGGATAAAGTATACATATCTATTAATAAAAACTCCCTCAATTATATTCTATGCCTTAGATGCTTTCCAAAAGTAATACACATTAAAATATTGATCGACTAAATGTAGGTTACGCCCAAGCATGGTACGCCATCCATCTCGTAGAAGTGTGATGGTAGATATGTAGGTTCTGCCCAAGTATGGTGCATATCTATTGTGTTGGATTTTGGGTCAGCTTAACTGTGTGACCTTAATGAGATTAGGTAGTAGAAGCATACAAATGATCATGGTAAGGAGTTGCACATATCATCTATCTAAGAATTGCATAAGATGTAATTAGTAAATATTTCCTACCTTAATAATTGACTATGGACGCTAGTGTTGGTAAGGTAATAGTTGAATTATTTTGGATCTTGGCTCACTAGAAGGTTGTACTCTACAATCTTCCGAATTGATATGTGAGGGCTATCAACTTGAATAAAATAGTGGGAGTGATAATTAATTAAATACCTAATTGAATATCATCGAAATTTCAAATCAAATCAAATCAAAAAGGGTTTTTAACAAAATGCAGTTTCCTCTTATAGAATCAAATGATAAACAAATAGTTGTTGTGATAAGTACTTAGGAAGGACAAACTTGACTAGACAAATTTCCAAAATTGGTTTTGGACTTTGAGAAGGGTTATCAATGAAGAGTGCACACTCTATGTCCTTGATAAACCAATGTCAGAAATTTCTGCTCTTAATGCGCCTGGGGCTCAAGTGGATGCTTACTGGAAGCATGTCAATGAAGCCTTAGACATAAAGTACCTTATGCTAATATGCACGAGCGATGAGTTTCATGAGCAATGTGAGGATATGGGGATTCTTGAGATGGTAACACATTTTAGGAAAATGGACCATAATATCACAAAGAAAGAAAGGAACAATGTCATAAAGGCACTCTTTGAGTGTAAGATGACAGAGAGAGACTCTATAAAAGATCATGTTCTTAATATGGTTGGACATGTGTATCATGTTAAAGAACTAGGATTCTCTTTGAGCCAAGAGTTGGCCACATATATGATTCTGAAATCATTGCTGTAATCATATAGCCACTTTATTGAGTGTTACCACTTGAATAATATGGCCAGACTGATGTCATATTTTCTTGGTATGCTAATTCATGCCAAAGAAAGAATGAAGAAGAACAGATCTGTGATAGTGATCAAAAGAGTTGAGCCCACAGAAGAGAGCAAGGCCATGAAGTTTTTAGGCTAAGCCCAAATCTAGATCTTCAACACTCAAGGTGAGGAGAACGAAAAGTACAAGAGGAACTTGTCCTTATGGTTGAAGGCATTCAGGAAGAAGAATATGTGGATACAAAACTCCACTTCAGGTATATACATTATTGAGATAAAATTATCTACTTCTTTTTCATGGGTACTAGATACTGGATGTGGATCTCACATGCTCAAATATGTAGGATCTTAAAAGGAGTAGACCTTTTGGAAAGGGTGAGGTTGAACTACAAGTCCCAAATGGATAAGAGTTGTTTCCACTGTAATTGAAACCTATACCTCTACCCACAAGGCTTGTAATAGAGTTAGTGAACTGCTATTATGTACCTTCCATAAAGAGAAACATCATTTATGTATCTTGTATGGACAAGGATGGATATGGATTTCATATTAAAAATGTTTGATATTTTGTTTCTAAAGATGGAATCTTTTATGGCAGTGCCCCAATATCTTGTGGTCTTTATTTGTTAGATCTAAGGGCAAATGTCTATAACATAAATACCAAAAGAATAAAACTCAACAACTCAAACAAAACATACCTTTGGCATTGTCATCTAGGGCACATAAATGAGAATCACATATCTAGACTCCATAAAGATGGTTATCTGGACTCTTTTGATTTCAATTCAACATGTACATGTGAATCTTGTTTCTTGGACAAGATGACTAAGACCCCTTTCATTGGTAACAATGAGAGGGCTAGTATATATTAGGACTCATACATATTGATGTGTGTGATCCTTTTAGAGCAACTTCTAGAGGTGGGTATCAGTACTTCATCACCTTCACAGCTGTCTTTAGTAGGTACGATTATGTTTACTTGATGAAACATAAGTCAGAAACTCTTAACATGTTCAGGGAGTTTATGAATGAATTACAAAACCAACTTGGTAAAAGTATTAAGGCACTTAATTCTGATCGAGGTGGAGAATACTTAGAGTTTGAGGACCTTCTTACAACCCATGGGATTGTATCTCAACAGACTCCACCTGAAACACCTCAACATAATGGTGTATCAGAAAGAAGGAATCACACATTAATGGATATTGTGCGATCAATGATGCATTTAGATGAGCTTCCGGCTACCTTCTGGGGTATGCTCTTGAAACCATAGTGTTTACACTAATCCATATGAGATATGGACTGGGAAACTCCCAAAGTGTATTTTATGAATATTTGCATATGTGAAGCATATGCGAGGAAAATGTTTCCTAAAAAGTTTGGCCCTAAATCCAATATATATTATTTTTTTTGGTATCCTAAAGAGATAAGAGGATATTACTTTTATTCCCTATTTGATAACAAAGTGATTGTTTCTAGAGATGATGTATTCCTAGAGATAGGTTTTATTTCTAAAGGAATCAGTGGGAGGAAAGTGGAACTCAAAGAGGTTTGAGTTCAACAAGAAAGCATTGAACTGATAGATGTACATGAGGAATAAAGAGAATCACAAAGTGTTATGGAATCTCAAATTCCTCAAGTAACATAGGTCCTAGTAGGACTACTATGACACACCTTGAACTTGAGAGATTTGGATATCTTGTGCTCAGGAAGGTGGTGAATTGGTCATAGATAATGATCCAACAACCTATCTAGAAGCTGCTGAGGGACCAGAGTCTGAGAAATGGCTCGAGGCCATTAGACCTGAGATGGAATCCATTTATACCAATAAGGTATGGACCTTGGTGGATCAACCTAAAGGGGTAAAACCCATAGGGTGCAATTGGGTCTTTAAGAAAAATACCAACATGGATGGTAAAGTACAAACCTATAAGGGTAGATTGGTTGCAAAGGGTTTCAGACAAGTTCAAGATATAGATTATGACAAAACCTTTTCTCCAATGGCCATGGTTAAGTCCTTCATAATCATGCTTGCTATTGCAACTTATCATGACTATGAGATCTAGTAGATGGATGTTAAAACTACATTCCTTAACATGAATCTTCTTGAAGATGTGTACATGACACAACTTGAAGGTTTTATAAATCCAAAGGATGCAAATAAAGTCTATAAGCTACAAAGGTCAATCTATGGGTTGAAACAAGCATCTTAGAGATGGAATCTTTGTTTTGATGAGACAGTCAAAGAGTTTGGATTTAGTCAAAATAAAGATGAACCTTATGTGTACAAGAAGTTTAGTGGGAGCATATTGACATTCCTCATATTGTATGTAGATGACATACTATTGATGGGGAATGACATCCCTACTTTATAAAAGGTAAAGACATGGAAGGGAAATACATTTTCTATGAAACACTTGGGGGAAGCATCCTACATCTTGGGGATCAAGATCAATAGAGATAGATCTAGAAGGCTTCTTGGACTAAGTCAAAGCACATACATTGACTAAGTGTTGAAGTGGTTTAGCATGGAGAGCTCAAATAGAGGAAACCGGCCCATGGTAGGAGTTACCGTCTCTAAAGCTCAAAGTCCCAATTCTTGTGAGAAAGGGAATGCATGAGTATGACTCCATATGCATTAAAATTGGATCAATCATGTTTGCAATGTTATGTACTCGTCCTGATGTCTCGTTTTCCTTAAACATGATGGACAAATATCAGTTAGATCTAGTGATGCTCATTGGAGAGCTGTCAAGAATACCCCGAAGTACTAGAGAAGAACTAAGGATCAATTTCTTGTCTAAGGAAGAGAGGAAGAGTTGGTGGTAAGGGGTTACAACAATGCAAGCTTCCAAACTGACAAAGATGATTACAAATCACAATTAGGATTCATATTTTGCCTAAACATCATAGTTGTAAGATGGAAGAGTTCCAAGCAAGAGATGATTGTTGATTCTACGATAGAGGCGGAGTATATTGCTGAATAGAATGCAACAAAGGAGGTTGTATGGATCAAGAAGTTCATCTCTGAACTTGGGATTGTTCTAAGTATCATCGACACAATTGAGCTATATTGTAACAATAATGTATGTATTGCACAAGCTAAGGAACCCATATCACATCATCATTCCAAGCTTATACAATGATAGTTCCCTATCATACGAGATATCATACAATGAGGAGATGTGAAGATTTGCATATTACTAACTGAGAACAATATTGTTGACCCCTTGACAAAGGCACTTTCGCAACAGAAGCATGATGGACATGTTAGATCACTTGACATAAGATTCATGGGTGATTGGCTCTAAGTGCAAGTGGGAGTTTGTTGGTATGTATGCTCAGAGAGACAATCATATGATGATGGAATAGTTTGTAAATGATTTGATTTATAATAAATATGTTCTTCCAATTTATTCTATTTTATTCAATTATGAGAAAATTATGTAACATAATAAATGTCTAGATAATGATATTATTCAATGACAGATGTCTTCTAGTGTGTGACTTGAAAAATGAGATCATACAAATTTTAAGAGTATATACATTCTCGATATGTCCCTCGTTAGATGTTATTGTGGAAGGAAGATAGACAACAATAACACATAAGACTAGAGCGTTTGTTGGTTGATGACAAAATATAATTAGTCATGATATGCGATATCAAACCAAGCACACATACACATGTTAGACAATAGTGTATCAGACAGACCCACCATGAGAGTAACACATGGAAACCATTACAATGGTAGTCATATTTAGCTTTCATAGTGGTAGTGGTGATTGTGGTTCTTGGACTTGAACTCAGTACACTCATAACATGTTGTTTGGTGTGATTTAACATCATCCACCATAATCTTGAATAAGGATTACCATAAAGGTGATGATTGAGTACATTGTGACACATGGGGAGGACTATGAGTGATGTATATGGGATTTGTCCCTCCTATAGGAGTATGATACCCTAGGCCTCTTGATAAGAGAAACTGAGAAATGCATGGCTATGCACATGTGAGTCAATATGTGATATTGAGCTTACATATATCTCAAACAATCTTCTCTAGTTCAAGAAACATAGATTGAATGTTGAAGAGGATGATAACTCAATGCCTTGACTTCAATTTAGATATTAGTGACAAAGGAACTATAAAAACTGTAACACCAAACACATATTGTAGGTTGAAGTTGTCATCCAACTTCCCATTTACTTGGGTATCATTGATGTGTGACTAGGCATCACTCTTTTCTTGTGATGTCCTAATTGGTTATGGACATGAATTTGCAATGTAATATGTGACCTATAGGGTCACAAACATAGAAATTGACCCATCATGAACAATAGTTGGATTGATTACTAAAGTGTTTTGGTATTCAATTTAGGCAACGAATCAACTGACTGGACTCCCAACTGATCGACCCATGTGATAAAACAACCAGTTTGAGTGTCAGGTTGATTGGATATTGCATTGGCTGAGTATGAATGATCTAGGGTGCCAACAGACTGATTCACTTAGTGAACCGATCAACTGTCGGTCGTGAGATGATTGGCTCACTTCGTGAGATGCCTAATCATGGTGAAATTTGATTGCATCAAGTATTAATGTTGAAGTCATGTTGTGCATTAATTGGAATAGAATTTACAATTTATATGTGATTAGGAAACATGCAAAATGACCGATTCGCTGGGTGAACCAATCAGATCATTTTCCAACTAACTGGTTCCCCTGGTGAACTGATAATTTTGCTACTCGCAGGTTGTGAAAATTTCAAATTCGGGTCCCTTCCACTCCTACACAGATTGGGAACCCTGACCAAAACCCCTACTATAGATGGAGGGGTACCAGTCTAAGTGGGGAGTGGAAGGGACTAGAATTTCACAAAAATTCACAACATGCACTTGTGAAACAGTTGGTTCATGCAATTGAGTTGTGCCTGAGAAGCCCCAGTACCCCTCTATTTATAGGTGGCTTAGGGTCAGGTTTCCCAGTCTGAGCTGAGTGGAAGGGACCAGAATTTCATGAAAATTTGCAACTTGCACAGGAAAAGCAGTTGGTTTACAGGTGAACTGATCGGTTGGCATGCGAGATGATTGGTTCACCCAGTGAACTAGTCATTTCATCATGTTTACCAATCAAAATTGTATTAGAAACTCTAATCCAATTAATGCACATGATGACATCAACATTAGTCCTTGATGCAATCGAATTGATCCATGAACTGGGCGTCTCACTCGATGAGATAGTCAATTTGTGATCATAATAAGCCGATTGGTTCACTAAGTGAACTGGTCGGTTCTCTCCTTGGTTCTTACAAAATTCATCCAATGCAATTTCCAATCAACAGGACACACCAATCGATCAAATCTACACTTGAATATTTAAACACTTTAGTAATCAATTCAATTATCATTAATGATTAAACTCCTCTTCTAGGTGTATCCTATGTGTGTGACCCTATAAATTCCAAGTTACGTTTGCAGTGAATGTCCATAAATAGTTTATGACATCATAAGAAAAGAGAAGTGTCTAGTCACACATCATTGCTACCCAAGTAATTAGAAAGTTGGAGATCAACTTCAATCTACAATCTGCATCAGGTGTTACAGTGATTGTCTAATTCCTTTGTCTCTGACATCTGAAATGAACTTGAGGCATGGAATCATCATCCTGTCAATGTTCAATCCATGTTCCTCGATCTTGAGCTGATTGTCTAAGATATAATTGATCTCTATATCATATATTGATTCACATGTGCATGCACATGCTTTTCTTAGTCTCTCTTATCAAGTGGTCTGGATATCAAACTCCGGTAGGAGGTACATATCTCATCCATATCACTCAAATTCATGCCCATGTTCCATAGTGCACTTGATCATCACCTTATGGCAACCCTTATTTAGGATTGCGGTGGATGATGTCAAAGTGCACCGAACGACATGTGATGAGTGTAGTAATTTCAAGTCTAAGAACCACAATCACCACCTTCACTATGAGAGATGACTATGACCACTAATTATGGTTTTCATGTGTTACTCTCAAGGTGGGTATGTCTGATACACTATTATCAAATAGGTATCTATCTACTTGGTTTGATATCACATATCATGACTGATGAGATTTTGTCATCAACCAACACAAAATCTAGTCTTAAGGGTTATTGTTGTCTATCATCCTTCCACAGTAACATCCAACTAGGGACATAACAAGAATGTACATACTCTTAACATATGTATGATATCATTGTTCAAGTCACACACCTGAAGACATGCGTCATTGAGAAATGTCATTCTTTAGACAATCATTACGTTTCCTCATTATCTCATAACTAAGTGACACAAAATAAATTAGAAGTTTGCCTTTATTATTAATCAATTCCTTTATATTATATGTCATCTCAATCATCATATGATTGTCTCTCTGGGCATATACATACCAACAAATTATTCCAACTCAGAATGAAGGTTGTTGAGAATTTCCTTTTTATGGTTGAACAAGCCATGGAAAGAGTCCATATTGTGTTGAATGATGATTACAAATTGGTTTTCATAATATTATCAATGTTAAGATTGTGGATGTTGGGGGTGAGGGTGTAGCCCAAGTGTTGCGGCTCGGCAATCCCCAATGAAGGGACCCATGTTCAACTCTAGGCAAAAACCCTCGGGGTGCAATTAAGACCCCATGTTACTGAGTGTGCCGCAGTGCCCCCAAGTATGTGGCTGGTTCTAGGGTTTGTTGGGTTTTAGGGGAGACAGAGAAGGCAGCGGAAACAAAATATTTTTTTCTCCCCAACCCATACCGAGGAAACGCGTCAACGTCTATATAATAGGAAAATATGGTTTGCGGAATCATACCTTGTCCCGAGGCTTGCTCGGAAACAATACCTCGCGCAATGCGCGATCTTCAACTCCGGACTTTGACGGCATCTGTGCAGCTCCTGGTTGCACCGGGACTGACAACTCCTACTCGAACTGGACTGTCGGATGACAGTTGTCCTCCTAAGCGGCAGTGTCCTCCCGCCTCTGTAGTAGTCCACACGGACCACCTGGAACTCCACTCTCCTTGTCCCACAAGGAAGTGGAAGGAGTCGCACCCTCCTGTTGACGTACTAGTCGCCAACACACTCTCCTGCCTCCTGTTGCAACTGCAGTTGTCCTTTCCTTGCTGCACCTCCCTTTTTGCGGGAAGCATTTGCTCGGGCTCTCTCACGGTTACCAAAACCAGAGAGAACGACAACTTGCAGAGCAACTGGTTGCACTGAGCTGTTATTTGAGAAGCCCCCAATACCCCTATATATATAGGAGAGTCATGGGATAGGGTTCTCCATCCCGGGCAATGCGGGACTAAAGCAGGAGTAGAAGGGTTTGAGAATTTTCCACAAAAAGCAACCGGTTCGCAACTTGAAATGATCGGTTCACAACTGAACCGATCGGTTCGGCCATTGAGCCGATCGGTTGGACCTGAGCCGATCGTTTGGGGCACTCCAACTGATTGGTTGGTGCCCTGAACCGATCGGTTCATGGTCCTAATCCGGATCAAAAAGACTTTCCTTGTTTCTTTCCCAATTGGTATCGAATACCAATATTATTCCCAATCAAATTGGGCAATTTGAAACCAAAGGAAAATTCTTGCCGACATGACTTTTCCCAACTGGTCGGTTGCACCAGTTGAGCCGATCGGTTCAACCCTTGAACCGGTCATTTCAACCTGGGCATGAGCCGATCGGCCTGGACACTCCGGCCGACCGGTTCAGCAACCTCAGCCGACTGGTTCATCACATGAACCGATCGGTTGGGAGCACAGGTTGGGCAAAATCAGTCAATTGCGATTTCAATCAATCCGATACTCCAATCAATGCGTCCAACACCTTGAACCATACGATATTGAGCTATCGACTGATTGAGTGTTTGATTGAACTACTAAACTCCTTTAGTAATCAATCTAAACATTTCTTTGTGGACAAAACTCCTCTTCCAGGTGAAATCCTATGTGTGTGACCCTGCAGGTCCATTTCACGTTGGCAGTGAAAGTCCATAACACTTATGACTTCACAAGCAAAGAGCGGTGCCGAGTCACACATCAGTGCTACCCAAGTGAAAGTAGAAAGTTGGAGAACAACTTTCATCCTACAATCCGTGATTGGTGTTACAACGAATGTATAATTCCTTTATCAATGATATCCTGAATGAACTCGAGGCATGGAACAGTCATCCTGTCAACGTTCATTCACTTCCTTGATCTCAGAGTAGACTGGAAGAGATATGTATGACATCAGTATCATATACTGATTCACACATGCGTGCACGCCTTTCTCAATCCTACTCATCAAGTGGCCATGGATATCAAACTCCCTCAGGAGGGACAAATCCCATATCTATCACTCGCCCCTCAAAAGCCCCATGTGTCAAAGCCACCCAATCATCACCTTTATAACAACCCATGTTTCAGGACTGCGTTTGATGATGTCAAAGTGTGCCCAACGACATGTATTGAGTGCAGTGATTTCAGGTCTAAGAATCACACTCACCACCATCACTGTGAGTACTGACTGTGACTACCATCTCATGGTTCCATGTGTCAAACTCACGGTGGGTCTGTCCGGTACACTTGTTCTCTAACAAGTACCTATGTGTTTGGTTTGATATCTCTATATCATGACTAATGAGATTCTGTCATCAACCAACACCACAATCTACTCTTGTGTGTCATTGTTGTCTATCTACCTTCCACAATGATATCTGACTAGGGACATAACAAGAATGTACAAACTCTTAGCATCCGTATGATCTCATCGTTCAGGTCATGAACCTGAAGGCATACGTCATTGAGTACTGTCATTCTCTAGACATTCAATCTGTTCTATCACTATCTCATATGACTAAACCAGAAAGAATTGGAAGCTCACCTTTGATGTTTATCAAATCAATCTTAATGTATCCCACCAATCATCCCATGATTGGCTCTCAGGGCACACATACCTACAGACTCCCACTTGCACTGCGAGCCAATCACCCATGAATCATATTCATAATGATCTTCAAACATGTCCCACATGTTACTGTGCTCTTAGTGCAAACATAGTGAGTAATGGAAACACCTTGCTAAAGTCTGTACAAAATTGCATGTCTCTCATCTCTTCGCTGTACGTCACACGTATGAGATGGAGTTGCTGTAATATGCGATCTAGTATTCCATTGCTAACCTTTAGCCACATTGCATGATCAAGGATTCCAGACTTATCATCAATGAGTGGAATATAAGTTCATCCTATGAACTTTCAGATCCATATAGTATCCACTGCTGTTTACTAATACATAGATACTCAGCTTTTCCCTTTTTCAAATGGCTTTATTGGAACATTTCCAATTATCAACAAACTTTCACTTGTATACATCTTATGTATATATATTGCGATTAATTTTCTGTCCTTTCGGAAGTTCGCATCAATGTAACTCTTTACATCAAACTCTTCCTTATCTCCATAGAACTAGTACTTCACAAGCACTTATCAAGTTCTCATGGTATTCCAGTAACCCTTACTGGAAATAGACAGCCATCCACTCGTCATGTCACACATGCGAGTTATCAGGATGCGCACATCATATTGCCATGTCCTACATACAAGATGATGAATGCATATTATTCTTGCCATGTCATATATGCAAGATAATGGGATGATTACATACATGATAAATCCATATCTATTCTTAGTGTTCCCATTCTTCATAAGAATTGGACACTTGGCCTTGGGATACTAACTCCATGCAACATGGACAAGTTTTCTCCCACTAAATCTGTGCATACTGAACACTTCAGTACAGATTGCCAATGTATGCTTTCTCTTTCTAGGTCAAGAGATTTTCGAGAACTATCTCTATAGATCTCTATTCCTATCACATAGGAAACATCTCTATCTTCCTTAAAGATGATTTCCACATTCGGATTTCCAATCTAGAACATTTCCATTTCACATCAATATGTGGAATGTGAACACGCCCCCACTAAATCACAGATACCGTCTTTATCTTTGACATATCAGTCAAACCCTTTGACTATATCATCAAAGTAAAGATCCAATTTTGAGTTGCTTGTACTCAATCAATCACATTGATTAGTCCATTGTAACTTATAGACTTCATTTGCATTAGTGGATTCATAAACCTTATAGGCTGTGTCACGTACACATCCTGGTTTTATTCCTCATAGGAATGCGGTTTTAGTATCCATATGCCAAATGTCTTAGCCATTAAGTTGCAATCAACAAGCATCATCCTTCTCAAAATGTTATCCATGTGTCTTAACACTTAAGATTCATCTGCACTTATGGATATGATCCAATGAGTGCTACCATCAAGGTCATACCTTATGGTTCACATGGAAGTCATTTAGGATGTAATGGTTTTAAACCATAACTCAAGATTCGGTTCCTCATATTCATCTTGATAGTTGACTCATCACATGAACAACTCATCACATAGATAATTGAGGTGTATCTGTTAAAGACATAAGAACTCACAACCCTTGCGATTCTTAATTTCTTTTATTAGTGTGGGGTATTCTTTTATTAAGAAGAATTCAGTTATTTGATAATCATTCTCTAACTCCTTAGAGTATGATTCCTTCTTGATTCAGACATCACCATGCCTTAATCATGAGTTCACTATGATACACTATCATAATCACTCATAAGGATCTCAAACATTTGGTCCAAGTATTTCATTCATTGATCCCATCAAGAATTAATACTTTACCAAATTTGTACTTCATTTATGATAATCTTGAACACTTCAAGATATTCATATTGGTATTTCTCTAAACACCATTTGAAGTATTAGCATTTATTCCAATAGGTATGTGAATACATCACATGTATTATACCTAATAGGATAATCATTCTCCCACTACATTAGTGAAGATTGATTAATCATGTCCAAGATATTCATGTCCCTTACTGGTTCTGTAACCAAAAGAGTCTAGTTTTATCCATCACATGGAAACTAGAAATGAATTTCTCATGATTAATGCTAATTAAATCGTTTGAGTTATCTATAACTTTTAGGTATCGTCTTATCTTATGCATATCAAATATCATAAGATAAATAAGGCATTGCCATAAAGATCACATCTTTATAAATTGAAACATCTCTTTATTAATTGTCATCATTGTCATACAATATGCAAAAATAAAGTGTTTCTATCTATTGGCAAGTATGAAATAGCAGTTCATAACTGTATTACATGCCTTATTGGCTGAAAATAAACTAAAGTATTCCTATCTGTAAAGGCAACACTTGCCCCAAGTAAGAATGCTTTACACTTTACATCTTGATATCATATATCTCAAAAGTGTTACAAGTTTATTTACATGAAACCTTCAAGTAGAGGCTTCAGTCGCCTCCTTCTTCTTTTATTCTTCCAGGTAGAGAGGACAATTCCTTTTCCAATGTCCTGGCTTTTGACAATGGTGGCAATTTCCTTTCTTGGTCACGCCTCCCTTGGCCTTGAGAGCTGAAGATGGCTTGGACTCCTGGCTAGCTTCAGAACCTTTCTTAGCTTTGCCCTTGCCCTTGATCTTGGACTTGCCTTTCTTGCTCGTGATCACCATCACAGACTTAGGCTTGTCCTTCTTCATCTGTAACTCGGCTGTCCTCAACATGCCCAACAACTCTGACAGTGGCCTATCAAAGTTGTTCATGTTGTAGTTCATCACAAACTGACTGTAAGATTCTGGAAACGATTGCAGTATCACGTCAGTAGCCAACTCTTGGCTCAGTGGAAATCCCAGTCTCTGCAGGTTCTCCACATACCCAATCATTTTGAGTGTGTGAGGACCAACTGAATCTCCTTCTGTCATGACGCACTTGAACAGCGCCCTAGAAACATTGTACCTCTCTTGCCGTGCCTGATCTTCATACATGTTCCTGAGATGCAGAATCATCTCTATGACACCCATATTCTCGTGTTGCCTCTGCAACTCATGGTTCATTGAACATAGCATCAAGCACTTTGCATCAATGGCATCATCAGAATGCTTCTTGTAAGCATCCCTTTCTGCCTTTGGTGCATTAGGAGCGGGTTCCTCTGGATTTGGAGTATCCAGGACATAGAGCTTGCGCTCTTGAGTGAGAACAATTCTCAATGTCCGATACCAGTCGTGGAAGTTTGTCCCATTTAGCTTGTCCTTGTCAAGGACCGATCGCAAAGAAAAGTTGTTGTTGTTTGTTGCCATTTGAACTACAAAAGGAAAATATGCAATTTTAGTCCAAAACTCATTTTTGACTTATTTGATTGATTTGAAAGTTTGACGATATAATTAGGCCTTTAATTAATTATCACTCCCACTATTTTACTTCAAATTGATAGTCCTCACCATCAATTTGGAAGATTGTAGCGTACAACCTTCTAGTGGGCAAGATCCTGAAATCCTCTAAGTCATGAGTCGGCTTTGGCTGATCGCCCACAACTTAGATCTCTCAGGTAGGCAACTCTTGACAATTGCATCATATGCAACTCTTGTTGAATGAACATGCACAACACCTTGCCATGAACATTCCTTGCCTCTGGGCTTAGACGCTCTAAGAATCACCAGTTAAGTCTAACCCAAAAGCCGACACGGTAAACATGCACCCTGCTTTGGCAGAACCTACATGTATACCCTTCACACTTCCACAAGATAGATGGCGCACCACGCTTTGGCGTAACCTACGCTTGGTCGATCGAGCTTTTCATGTGTGCCGCTAATGGAAGGCATATAAGACTTAATATTTTAATGAGGGATTTGGTTTTTATATACATATACATATCCAATCACCACAATACATAGTATGTATCATATACATGCTATATCCCACAGAAAACATGCACAAACGATAAAAAGCAATGATTATGGCCATCCTAATGTGATTCCTCGAGCCAAGAGGAATCACGGTCATCTAGGTCTACATCACATGCAACCTGTACAAGATGAACATATGTGCCTTGCCATCCGAGTTGATCAACTCATCACATGAATGATCTGTACTCTCCACCCGGTCGTCTGGGTGCCACCAGCCGATCGGTTGGCTCCTCCAACCGATCGGTTCGCCTGGTCGTCGTGCATCTCGTCATGTCCGCCACCCGCTCGTCTCGCTCCTCGAACTGGTCATCAACCGATCGGTTCACTCCTTGAACCGACCGTTTGGAAGGTTAACCGATCGGTTCACTCCTTGAACCGACCATCTGAGCAGTCGTCTTGATGTCCGCCGGTCTTTGACATAACAGGAAATAAAATCCTATTCTATTTATTACATTGCTTTAAAAGGGGAAACCCCGAGTTACATTCGGGGGGAGCAAAGGTAGGGAAGAATCTCGAATTATTTCGAGTTACATCAGGAATAAGAGAGGGAAGATCGGTGCGCAGACCGAGATGCAAGCAACCACACACAACCAATCACAGATAGGGGTTTATAGGCCATAATCATGCTACACACATCCACCACAAAACTCGTTTAAGGGCGACGCGTATCGAGTGCATTAATAATACATATCATATATGTAATTTGGGATTTGTGGATTTAGGATTGGACATGCATAAAGCCAATATTATTTGCATCGCATGCAATAAATAAAGGCGACAAACCAAAATCGATCATATCGATATTCCTAAAATATAGAGCAATTGACGTGGCTCTGATACCACTGTTGGGTTTTAGGGGAGACAGAGAAGGCAGCGGAAACAAAAAAAAATTTCTCCCCAACCCATACCGAGGAAACGCGTCAACGTCTATATAATAGGAAAAGATGGTTTGCGGAATCATACCTTGTCCCGAGGCTTGCTCGGCGACAATACCTCGCGCAATGCGCGGTCTTCAACTCCGGACTTCGACGACATCTGTGCAGCTCCTGGTCGCACCGGGACTGACAACTCCTACTCGAACCGGACTGTCGGATGACAGTTGTCCTCCTAAGCGGCAGTGTCCTTTCGCCTCTGTAGTAGTCCACACGGACCACCTGGAACTCCACTCTCCTTGTCCCACAAGGAAGTGGAAGGAGTCGCACCCTCCTGTTGACGTACTAGTCGCCAACACACTCTCCTGCCTCCTGTTGCAACTGCAGTTGTCCTTCCCTTGCTGCACCTCCCTTTTTGCGGGAAGCACTTGCTCGGTCTCTCTCACGGTTACCAAAACTAGAGAGAACGGCAACTTTCAGAGCAACTGGTTGCACTGAGCTGTTAATTGAGAAGCCCACAATACCCCTATATATAGGAGAGTCATGGGACAGGGTTCTCCATCCCGGGTAATGCGGGACTAAAGCAGGAGTAGAAGGGTTTGAGAATTTTCCACAAAAAGCAACCGGTTCGCAACTTGAAATGATCGGTTCACAAGTGAACCGATCGGTTCGGCCATTGAGCCGATCGGTTGGACCTGAGCCGATTGTTTGGGGCACTCCAACCGATCAGTTGGTGCCCTGAACCGATCGGTTCATGGTCCAAATCCGGCTCAAAAAGACTTTCCTTGTTTCTTTCCCAATTGGTATCGAATACCAATATTATTCCCAATCGAATTGGGCAATTTGAAACCAAAGGAAAATTCTTGCCGACATGACTTTTCCCAACTGGTCGGTTGCACCAGTTGAGCCGATCGGTTCAACCCTTGAACCGGTCGTTTCAACCTGGGCATGAGCCGATCGACCTGGACACTCCAGCCGACCGGTTCAGCAACCTCAGCCGACCGGTTCATCACATGAACCGATCGGTTGGGAGCACAAGTTGGGCAAAATCAGTCAATTGTGATTTCAATCAATCCGATACTCCAATCAATGCGTCCAACACCTTGAACCATACGATATTGAGCTATCGACTGATTGAGTGTTTAATTGAACTACTAAACTCCTTTAGTAATCAATCTAAACATTGCTTTGTGGACAAAACTCCTCTTCCAGGTTAAATCCTATGTGTGTGACCCTGCAGGTCCATTTCACGTTGGCAGTGAAAGTCCATAACACTTATGACTTCACAAGCAAAGAGCGGTGCCTAGTCACACATCAGTGCTACCCAAGTGAAAGTAGAAAGTTGGAGAACAACTTTCATCCTACAATCCATGATTGGTGTTACAGCGAATGTATAATTCCTTTGTCACTGATATCCCGAATGAACTCGAGGCATGGAACAGTCATCCAGTCAACGTTCATTCACTTCCTTGATCTCAGAGTAGACTGGAAGAGATATGTATGACATCAGTATCATATACTGATTCACACATGCGTGCACGCCTTTCTCAATCCTACTCATCAAGTGGCCATGGATATCAAACTCCCTCAGGAGGGACAAATCCCATATCTATCACTCGCCCCTCAAAAGCCCCATGTGTCAAAGCCACCCAATCATCACCTTTATAACAACCCATGTTTCAGGACTGCGTTTGATGATGTCAAAGTGTGCCCAATGACATGTGTTGAGTGCAGTGATTTTAGGTCTAAGAATCACACTCACCACCATCACTGTGAGTACTGACTGTGACTACCATCTCATGGTTCCATGTGTCAAACTCACGGTGGGTCTGTCCGGTACACTTGTTCTCTAACAAGTACCTATTTGTTTGGTTTGATATCTCTATATCATGACTAATGAGATTCTGTCATCAACCAACACCACAATCTACTCTTGTGTGTCATTGTTGTCTATCTACCTTCCACAATGATATCCGACTAGGGACATAACAAGAATGTACAAACTCTTAGCATCCGTATGATCTCATCGTTCAGGTCATGAACCTGAAGGCATACGTCATTGAGTACTGTCATTCTCTAGACATTCAATCTGTTCTATCACTATCTCATATGACTGAACCAGAAAGAATTGGAAGCTCGCCTTTGATGTTTATCAAATCAATCTTAATGTATCCCACCAATCATCCCATGATTGGCTCTCAGGGCACACATACCTACAGGGTTTACCCTTGGCTAGGTGGGGTCCAATAGTGACCGATCCTGGGAGGGGTTCCTCGTTATCGAAAAAAAAGATTGTGGATGTTGGAGTGTGTGTTATGGAGTTGTAGGCCTTACGAAAGAATTTCATGTTGCAATATCCTTCTTGAATGTGTTGGATTATGGACCCTACATCCCAAAGTTTCTTGGTTGTAGAGAAGTGATTCCAGTTATAGTTTCCTAGAATGAATCTTGCCATGTCAGTAAAATGGTTGCTTTCACAAAGGAGGATTTCATGTTCATGAAACTAGAACCTTTTATGGATGTGCCCAAAGTGTGTTTTTCTAAGGGATGAGGTGAACTATCAACTTTGTGATATTGTTATGAATAGTAACATCAATATTGTCATCCTATTCTAATGATTACAATTGGCTATCTACAATATTGCCAAATAGCTACATGAAATCTAAAAAATTCAAAATAACTTTTTTTGGTCCCTAATAGTCAAATTTGAGTTAAGGATGAGAAGTATGTGGTTAGACATTTAAAAACATTATGCAACATAGGTAAATATTATACCATGGTTGAGAGCATATGAATCTATAAATGTGAGACCAATAAGAACTTCTATTCTAAGTTAGTAAGTTATTCTTAAATAGAGGTTAGTGAGATTGTGATCAAAGATTAATTTGTCAACATCCATATTGTTGTAGACATGTTGATTGGAAGTATTTGGTATGCGCTTTCCTTCTACATCTAATACATTAAGGTTAAAGTCACCACCTATGACCCATGCATTATAATAACATAAAGAAATAAGAATGTAGAGTTCATTTAAAAAATTGAGTCTTGGTTTTGATTAGCTCCCAGTTTTATCATCCTAAAAAGTTATGACGTGTGACCAAAATGGAATAAGTACCCCAATGAGAGTGTATGTGAGAAAAATATTTTGGCATCAAATGAGAAACCCTCCACTCATTCGGTGATAAACCATATTGGATGTAATCAACATTTTTCCCATGTGCACACTCATTGGGGAAATATCCCATTTCTATCACACTTTGTAACTTATTTGATGGAACACCTACACTTTATATGCTATCTATGGCAAGCCTCACTATTCTACAACTTTAGTTCCTCAAGGAATTCTATAGCCTTGTTTCTTTGTACTTATCTGATCCATTGATCATTTATGATGACTTTGATCTTACCCGATCATATGTTAAATGTAACCACATCTTTCATAGTTATAATCAAAATTCCCACAACAATATGGATTTTGACAAATTCATATATGATGAATCGATAAATGTACCATCAATATTTTGTTCACTTAGAATACATGCACTTCTTGGACTCATATCACTCTTACCAACTTTGTGGTAGCTTGATGCATCATCTCTGACCACCTCCTCATTATCCTTTTCTAATCGAGTACCCCTTGGACATCTAAGGCTTTGCATTTTGAACTTTTTTGGAAATCAAGCTACTTTTTAGGCTGAAAGATTTATGACCAAAAATAGCCCTTTGATCAATATTTTAACCCTGGTTTTATTGTTCACAACAAAATTAAGATATTAATACTTCACCTCATTTCATAGAATAAATACACCTTTAGGAACAACCACATGAGAATTCATTTGCTTGAAGATGACTCCTACATTATAAAAGTAACCCTCTCTTAGCCAGATGATATTCACTAGAGCAAACTATAAATGGAATCACTTATCTACAAATAGCAAATCATTTAAAAGCAATGATCTAAAATCCAACAAATCCAAGAAGGAGATCAAACACAAAATTCTTTCACAAAATCTACAATTCTATAAATGTAACTCATATTTCCATTATTTTAATATCTTTAATGTTATGAATAACAATAGGCACATCATCATTGAGAAAATCACATACTACTTCCATGGTTAATACAACCAAAAGTTGAATTTCTTGTATGCTTTTCTTTTAAACTCCTGATAAGGTCACCTCTATGTATGATCTTATTAAAACTTTGTATGATGATGGGATTCATGCATTATATCTACACTTTGGGTGTTGAAAAATCCATGGGACCTATGGGATCAAATTATCCTTATATCATTCTAGTTTGAACAGATGAATCATATTTCTCAACTCTCTTTCATTACATATACTATAATGATGACATCAATCCAACATTGAAGCTTTGAGCCAAACTTCAATGATTCTTATAAAAATGATCGAGTTACATGCACCATTTTTATCCCTTTTGGTTTGATCAATGTATCATAGAGAATTAATACTCTTCTTGTCATTTACCTAATCTTCACTATCATATATAAACCACAATCCACCCTCAATAATAATATCTCTACTAGAAATCCATTACCATATGTATTGACCCATGTTCCAATTAGTTGTAGGAGTTAGTATTCCACATCAATCATCCAATAATAGATTTCATACTTTATCCATTGTGGTCACTCTTACAACCATATTCATGAGGTTTTGTTCCAAGGATTTCCTCCAATAAACTGTGTTCATTTTAGATTAGGTATGCTACTAATTATGTTCATGGGTTACCTAAAACAAGAAGAAAACATAAACTCATAAATTATATAGCATTATAAATACTAAATTTTAAATTCCTTGTGAGTAATTTTAAATTCATTTTCCCTCAAAGTGACATACATAAAGCTCAGTTTCCAGAAGGAGGATCTTTTACACAAATTTTCATCGACATATGGCATCAAAAATGATGTCTTGCCTGAGGAGGAATGCTAAATTCAAGAATTTGTCAAGTTTAGGCATACAATATGCTAAATAACCAAGGAGGGATGACAAGAGATCTCACTTAATGACTGACCATCTAAGAATTACTCACTATGTAGCTAGTTACTCAAGGATTCCTAAAACATTTCAGTTTTAGGGTTCCATGTTCAACTCATGGGATTGTTTCCCAAGATTTCGATTTCTACTTACTTTTGTAGGTTATGATATTGTGAATCATCTCATGGTTCATAGTATAGGACTTTCTATTATTTCATTATTACATTACATCATACATTGATGCATGAATAGTTCACCTCTTGAATTCTGTATCAGAGCTATGTCAACAGACACATATTTGAAAAAAGTTATTCGTTATTCTGCTTGCCATAAGATCCAATTGAAGTTTATAAATAAACCATATTGCCATGACTACCATTTTACCTTATATAAAAACATATGATCTCATAACATGTATCAAAATAGTTATGATATGATGTATAGTTTATATAATGAGAATTGGAGCTCATGACTATAGTAGTGCTGCATATAATTCGTAAAATATATGAATATTGATGTACCTTATATTCTTAACATGTGTAACAAATTAATAAATTTATATAAGAATATAATGTACTCTAGGAAATCCTAGGAGAAAAATACATTAGAGGAATTCACCTAAATATACAATTAAGTGAAAATGGAAAGGTGGTAAAATACACAATGATATGAATATTAAACAATTTATTAAAATGAAATGACTAGCTTGGGAAAAGATGACATGGGGTAAACCTATCCAATAGTGAAGGAAAGATTGGATGAGTAGCCACAAAGTAACCAAGTTTTCATGTCAAACCACAAAGTCAGGAAAATTATTTCAAGATTTAGCCTTGGGTTAGTCCAAGTCATAGATGCCTTTTACCAGCAAAAATCTTAAGTTTAAGATTGATACACGAAATACAAACATTCTTAATTCCTTATTGTAATAAAAGCTCAAGTTTAAGATTCCTCCTTGAAAAATCCTTAGTTTCAACTCCCTATTATATGGAAAACCTTGATTTTATGATTCCTCCTCAAGAAAGACAATTTTTTGGATGCCTACTTCTTAAGACATGTTGAATATCAAATTGCTCTTTAGTTTGGGTACCCCATATGTAAATATATACTATTATTGTCAATGTAAAAGGAAAAAGGTTTTTGATAAATAAGTTTGGGAAGGAAATCCTTGTGATTATGTTGGGGATAGATGATCAAGCTAAATCTAGTATGATCTTTGTTTGTTAGAAATTAATATTTTTTTATTTTTTGGTACCAAGTGAAATCTTGGATTATCAATATTGTAAAATATAAGTAATAGTAGGTCATTGAGAAGGGTGGCTCAAATTTCAACTCTAACATTGATGATTAGTCAAACCACAAGGTGACTACCACAATGCGAAAATTATGTTGAAATTTCAAAGTCATAGAATACTCATAAGGAACTGAATTAAATATATGCTAATGTTATACTTACTAAGGATTAAAGCCAAAATGGCTTGATTTTATGAAATGGAATGTGGTAAGTACTAATGGTACAAGATCATGCAATTGTATCAATTTTAGAATTCTTTTTTTAAAGTTGTATGTGTTCATGAAACTTATGCAAAGCCAAACTCTACCATGCGCATATACTAGATGGCTGGTGGTAGTTTCGGAATCAACCATAAAGCTTCCTTTACATGTATGTTATGTTGAATGTGGGGTAACAAACAATAATTATTAAAAAATAACTATATACAGAATCAAAGACAAGTTAAGTGGGGCTGGAGTGATTGGATATAATGTGCAACACAAACTAACACATGTACTAACTTTAGTCAATTCTTTGAGAATCTCATAGTGAAAAGGAGAATAATTCATAATTTGAACAAAAATCAATTGGTAGGTATTATATATATATATATATATATATATATATATATATATATATATATATATATATATTGAGGATGATGTAACCTGTAACATAGATAAATTAGAAAAGAGGGTCCATTTAGTTGACCCCAAGATGGTTGATGTTGATCTTATATATTGAGATTAAACCAAGATGCTAATGGTGTTGGTAATGATGATGACATATTCAATTTCTATATGATTGTTTCACTACTTTTATTTTCTCCCTTGGGTAATACATGTATTCGGGGCTATATTTTTACAACTAGTAAATCTACTTTGACCCATAGTCTAATTATTATGTTTTGAGGTATGGAAATGTCCCTTAGGTAATATAGGAATTTTGGGGGTGACTCTATCTTGACTACTAGCAAATCTTCTTGATGATCCTGTCGAGGTGGAATGTTTTCAGCATCCTATGGTCCTTCGATGAGATGAAGCAACACTAGATTAGTTTAGTCTCATCGCGACATGCAATGAAAGTTGATATTTTATTCATGAGACGTATAAATATCATTCTCCTTACTAAAATGGGTATGCCGAACAAGAGACAACATACTATAGTTGTGATCTTTTTATCAAACCGCATATCATAATTACTAAATTGGTGTAAACTCATATCAATGATGTAATTATTATTTCAAAATATTATGATATTCTATTAAGGATGGATATCATTACTAATGTTTCCATGACAACTAGTAATTATCTTTGAATTATATTTTAGCACAAAATATGTGACATCTCAGTTATTTAATTTTGTTCCATTTATCCTCATATATGCTACCTTAAATAGTGATACAATTAAATAATTTGTTTATCATTTAAAATTGTAAGTATGAGGAATAGTTACAATTCACCTTATACTATCTTTTGTAGAAAAGTCTTTCCCCATCAACTTATGTATCGTATCAATTTTATATTCATCTAAAATAATAAAGTTAACATGTTGCAATATTTTGGCCACCTAATAGTATCATTTATTCACCAATATTCTAGATGTAATTGTTAATCATATATTATGGTTTTCTTAACATCCCACACATTTAAAATCATCTTATCAGTTTTGTATTGATCACTAGAATATATATCTTATTCGTTTTGAGTTTATGTAAACAAGGGGAACACATTCTAATGTTTTCAACTTCATATATTTAATTTTTGTAGTTATGTATTACACTGATAGTGATAGAAAAGTGCATTTATCTATTAGTTTAGAAATTATGATATTATGATCAAGAGATCATAAATATTGGTTTTAATGCACATGTTTCATGTAATTACCTTTTTATAATATTTTAAATAAAGTTTCTTATACTTATTGTTATGAACCTATTTGAATATTTTACTAATTAGTCTATTTCATACAAATGACATCATATCTAACTAAATCTTTTCAGAAAAGTGAATTTCTAAGCTCAAATATATGGTTTGGAATTATGATCTGGCTTTGATTTATTTTTACTTAGATGTATAATTTTGTATTTTCAAACAACATAATTATTATATGAAAAAATTATTATTTTAAATATTTAATTACAAACCAAATTCTTAAGAAAATGAAAACTATCATGTCATAAATTATTTTTTTTTATAAAAACTTAGCCATTATTTCATATAGATAAGTGTACTATTTCTTGGATATCATTTATAGTACAATGTTAGATCTTCACATGCATCATATGACCTAGTGTCTTATGGATCTGAAATTAAAATCTTTGATTTAAGGTGATACCTTGCCTCAATGTAAAGGGAGAGCACACCACTCATCATTGAGCAACCAAGATAGAAGCTCATTTGATTTTTTCATTTATTCTACACTTGATCATTCTCTTCATCTTGTGTATTTCTTCCTCTATAATGTTGGTGTCCATGTGATTTAGAGCTATGATGCCTTCAAGGAAAAATATGACATTTCCAAGTACTGGTATATACAATTTCAGCTATACTACAAGTCCATGGCAATGTAGTCACTCCAAATGTCAACATTTATAGTGCGGTAAGGAAGGGCACACATCTATTGTTAGTCTTGACCCTCATTACTGCATTTTTGAAGTGCAATGAGTGTCGTGAAGGTTGAATATAATGTCATTGAATCTTTGGTACTTAGAATCTACAATTTCTTTTAATGTAGGGAACTTAATTCATTGATATCGTACGATGCTATTCCAGGATTGAAATCTTAAAGGACCTTGTTTTAAGAAATGTAATGTGGTAGGCAATTACATCTGAGTTCATTAAATGTATTACTTATAGGATTGAATTGTCAATTGTGTTTATGCTCAATTAATTTTGAATAAATGTAGTCAGTCCCAATGCAATAGAGTAGGGGGTTGGTGGTAGTTTTACAATCATCCATTGATATTTGTTTACATGTATGTTGAGTTGTATTTTTGAGAATACAATGAACAAAAGAGTTACAAACAACTATGTAAGTAATAAAGTGGAGTGATGAGTATCCAAAACATGTTACATGAGGTTTGACTGATATGGCAAGACATGTGTAACACAAGCTAATGAATACACAAATTTGACACAGTGAAAATGAGCATAGATCATTGAAAAAGACAATAACTCATAAATTATATTGAGAATAGCTCATCTAAGGTGATTTACTATGTTTGTATCTTGAGGAAAATATAAACCATAACATATCTAAATCATAAAAATATGATCCATGTAGTCGATTCCAACATGGTTGACAATGAGTTTAGCCTATAATGATTATGTTGGTGTTGGTTTTGGTGACAGTGATGGTGGTTGTGAAGCTTATAGTGATGGTGATGGTGAGGATGAGAGTGTGAGTGATGTTGATTCTGGTTTGGTGGTGGTGGCAGCAACAGTGGTGATGATGATGATGATGACAATGGTTATGATGTGATGATGATGGTTGAGTGTATACCATGATATGATGGTGGTGGTGGTGATGATGATCATGATCATGATGAATTCATTTTCCATATGAGTATCTCACTAGTTCTCCCTTTCATTATCCTCTAATACATACTTTCAACAATAGTTTCAATATTGTGATATTAAGGGTTTGACATATCCTTTAGGTAATATAGGTCTTTTGTGGAAGAATATTTTGACTATTAGAGAATCTTACAAATGATCATGGTGGGGTGGAGTGTGTTATAATTATGCTATGATCCTTCTGTGAGATGCATCATTATGTGTAATTGGAAATGATATTTCATTTAGGATACTATGTACAAACCTTCACAATGCTAAAATGTGCATGTATAATGGGTGATAAGACCTAATATAATTACATGATATTAATATCAATTGCAAATTTTAATTACTGGAATAGTGTAAGTTTATATCACTAATGTATTTATCAGTTTAAATGTATTAATATTCTACAAATAGTCAGTAATTAACTTTGGTTTTTCTTATAGATATTGGTATGGGACAACTCAATTATGGAATTTAATTTCACTAATCCTAATAGATGTATCTCAACTAGTGAATCAAATAAATATTCAATTTATTATTTCAAAATTGCAACTACTAGGAATAGATATCATTTCACATTATTGTATTTTTAGCAATGTCTTTACCAATTAACTCTTAAATATTATATTATTTTAAATTTATCATAATTGTTAAAATTTCACCTACTGAAATATTTAGGTCATTTATTAGATTTATTTTTTCACAAATGTTCCAGATGTAACTGCTACATATGTTTTAAATTTTCTCTAACATCCAACACATTAAAAACAAGATTATTAGTTTTGTATCGATCCATACACTTCCATCTTATTTTTTTTTTCAATCTATGTAAATACTAGGTTGTGATATAAATATTTATAAAATCACACGTCTAATTTTTGAACAACTATAACACTAACAACAAATCAATTTGACTGTCATTTAAAGAAATCAAGTACATATTTCATGTAGGAGACATTTTTACAATACTTTAAATGAATCATCTTACAATTATTGCTATGATTATTTGAAATTTTTTATAATTAATCCTTTTCATACTAATGACGTCATAACTCATTTAAATATATTAACTACAATGTATTCCTACAGACATATATACTATTTTATGATGCCAATTTTTTCATTTTATAGTTTATCTGATGTATCATAATGCATCTTACATATATAAATGCTATTTAAAAAATCAGTCATTTCTATTAAAACATTTGATGGATCCAGAACCAAAATTATAGAAAACTTACATGAAATCATTGTGTTACTAAAAGCCAGCCATCATTTCATACAAACAAAAGTATTCTTGATTGGATTCTATATATATAATAAAAGGTTAGATCCTTATGTACAAACAAAAGTATTCTTGATTGGATTTTATATATTCCAACAAATGTGTTTTCTCCTACATGTACACAATGAGTCATCATCATCATCATCATCATCATCATCATCATCATCATCATCATCATCATCATCATCATCATCATCATCATCATCATCATCATCATCATCATCATCATCATCATCATCATCATCATCATCATCATCATCATCATCATCATCATCATCATCATCATCAATTCCAACCATGTTGGGACGGGCTACATAGATCTTTCCTTTCCAATCAGCTCTGATATAGGTCATACTCTGATCAAATTGTGAAGATTCATAATATCTCTCTATAAGCTCTTTTTAAGTGAATTTATGTTACAACCCCAACTTTTGGGTTCATTGGGTGAGAAATGTAATTTATCATATTAAATATATTTGAACACATAATGATATAATTTGTTTGGAATAAATGGATTTCATTTACAATACCATTGATGATTGTTTTGTGGGCTTTATTGGCTATTGGACCTAATAACAAGGAAGAGACAAAAGGAACTCCATTAATAATAAGAAATGGAGAAAAGAAAAATGTAGAAACCTCTAGAAGGAAAAAGTATATAATCCAAAGGTGGATTTCGTGCCTCTTGGGTTCCTTGGGTTCCAAGGAGTCCAAAGTTGCAAAAAGAAAGCAATGAGAAAAGAAAAGATCAATTAAATATTTCTTTATTAAGAAAGAAATTGAAAACAATGATAAAATGTGGAAAATAAGTGAAAAGAGGTATAATTGAATTATCCTTGGTGGATTTTCATATCCATGAGGTTTCTAATATAAAAAGGAATGACAATGAGGAAAATAAAAAGAAAGATAAAGAGAAATCCTCAAAAAGAGATATTTAATAAGAAATAAACAAGATAATGGGAAATAATGAATATAGTTGCATCTAGAAGGATAATAAGTATCCTTATAAAGGAATTTTGAAATCTTGGAGTTTCTTGGGGTCCAAGGAGCCCCAATGGAGAAGAAAGAAAGAGAAAATATCAATAATAGAAAATAAGAGGATAATATGATGCCTAATGAATGAAGTTTGTGGTATTGATAAAGAGGTGGTATTTTCTATTAAAAGAAAATATAATTTCGTGACAAAGGGTTTAAAGCCAAGCACAAGGAAGATAAAAAGAGATAATTCTCGAATTTCCTAATAACCAAAGCATATGGGTTACCAAGGAATTTTTAAAAGGAAAGAGAATGCTTCCTAATTAAGGAACTTGTTTTCCTTTTGAGAAAGTGACTTGTTAATCCATGGATAGATGTATTACGGCTTCAATAACCCTCCCCTATATAAGGGTAGAGCCTTGGCCAAGTCCAGGAGAATCCCAAACACTCTTCTCCCTCCTTCTTCTTGTTTTCGGCCATAAACCCTAGCAGAGGGGAGCAACGTGACCATGGGGCAGCAAGGAGCCAAGGTAGGGTTGCGATGGAGGCTGGAGATGCCATGAGGTTAGAACGAGGTCAAGCTAGCATTGCCATGCCCTATACGACGCGCCATGGCAGCAATACGGCTGCACATGTGGCTACAAGTTGTAGGTGTGCCCAGACCAACCCAGCCGCTCTGGCCAAGAACTGAGGGCGCCCCGTGTGCGCCAGGGAGCAGCAGAGGTAGAGAAGTGACTTCCGGCAAGGATCGCAGCCTAGAGAGAGAGAAAGAGCCTGCGCAAGGCTGCCAATAGCGGCCACTAGGGCTGGCTGGAGGTGGAAGATGACCCTTGGGGTCGTTGGACAAGTTTTCCCCTCCGCAGGCTAAAGAACTGCCTTTAAGTCAAGGGCAAAGTCGACAATTCATTATGTTTCCAAATCGCTGCATTGCATGGAGATAGAGGCGACGTGGCATCCTCTGATTGGTCCAAAAAGGTAAACTTTGCAAAATTCATAACAAAATGTTGGTAACTCCGATGATAGCAAATAATATATGCATTTTGCTCATAAAAATGAGAGGAATTCATTAAAAATATATGTTTTAAGGCTAATTCTTCTTTCTATTCAAAATGTAGTGTAAGTTATCAACTTTAATGAATTAAAGATTAAGAAACCCTATTTTGAGATGATTAATGAAATTAGTAGGGTTTAATGGATGATTAAAGTTTATATTAGCCTGTTAATCATGAAAAAATACATTAAGATAAAAAATGATGAATTTTTCACGTAATTAGTTTAATTAAGAGTTCATGTGCATAAATATGCTTTAATGGGCCTTGAAACCCTAATATTAGTAAAAGTGACTCATAATGGCTTTAGTTGCTCAATTTCATGATTAAACTTGAGTTATGATAATTCCAAGATATTTCAAGTATAAAAGTTCTTAATTGTGGATAAATACCTTTAATGTAGTAATTAGGGTTTTCTAATGGATAAAGGTAGTAATTAATGACAAATAGAGTTCATATGTGATTTCGACCATAATGAACTATGAATTGATAATAGATGAGTATAATGATCTTGTCATGGATTAAAAGGATAAAATTGGTAGCTCTAATGTAAAAGAGGCTTAATGGACTTAATTGATGATTAATTCTGCTTTTTCTGATATCACGGTTATATGTTGTTAAAAGATAACCTTAGTATCTTTCATGATGGATTGATGAGATAATTAGGATTTGTTAGTAATTGTATAAATTAGGGTTTGAAATAGTAAAAGATGAAGGGAAACCCTAGTTGCAATGGAAACCCTAAAAGTGGGCTAGAAACCTTAGGAAGCAAGCTAGGTTTAATAGATCTTGATGACATGAGTAATAAAAGGAAATTGTATGATTATTTCAGGATCTTGTTATGTGTACTTGCTTGCTTGGATTTCTTACTTACATGGATTATTCTATCTCAAATCAGCTTGACAGGTATGTGGTTACACTTATGAATAATCTCTTTAGATTCACGGCGATTTCTGAACGTTTTTATCGATTGTTTGAAAATAACTGTTGGATGCCATTTATTTCATGCAACTATAGAGTGACTATGACTATCACTATAAATGAATATATAACTGGCTTAGATCCGGGTCCTCCTCTGTGGCTTTGTAAATGCTAAAAAGGGTAACCTAGAGTAAGGTCTAGGCTATCATGAGTTAGAAATTGGGGTACCCATGTGTAGTGCCATGAGACTCTATAGCACGCCATGAGTTAAGGAGTGGGCTACCTATGGGTAGTGCCATGTGACTCAAACCTAGAAACTGATTCACCGGATAGGTAGGATCATGAGGGGTTTAATGGGGATCTACCATAAGGAAGGTAGCATCCAGGTCCACTGCAGGGACAACACAGAGGATATGTTATGTATGGATCGCACAGTTATATTTAAAACATAAAGTTGGTTGTTAAACTGTAATTGATTGCAATATGTTGTTATTAATTGCATGATTATTGTTTCCCCCACATACCATCTTTATGCTGACTGACATTTTATTTGTCAGCATTTTAGGTGCAAGTGAAAAGAACCAACAGTAAAGTGGCATATGTGGAATTAAATATGAATTAACAATCAAGGAGGATTAGTTAGAATTTCCTCTCATTTGAATAGAAGTTTAGAAATCCAAGCTTTTCAAAGGTATGCAAAAAGTTAATTTTTATTACAACCTTTCAGTTTAGTTTAGTAGAATTTGATAATTATTATGGATTATTTGTTGAACCTTTGATCCAGAAATTGGGATAACGAATCTAACCTCTTGGTCTCCCTTAATTAGGAGTTACTGGGAGGCGGGGTCATTACATTTGGTATCAGAGTGTAGGTTCCTCATTTAATCTTTAATAATTATTAAATTTTACAAACTGCGTAGAACCCAAGGGAGTTATTAGAGGATTTTCTGAAAGATAGATGTGTCTAGAAAAGGATCACGTCTGGGGGCTGGCAAGATTTTCCTCCGCACCGCTAGTCGGAATACGAGGACTCCCAGATTAGTGTGACTGCCTGGCCAAAGTCTCAGGATTTGACTCGAAATAAGATACCTTTAGGACTCTCTCATCTTGTTCATCTCTTCTCAACTCAAATGCTGTTAAGGACCTTAAGGATTAGGGTTTTCTCTCTTTTCCTCACCCTCTTGAGGTATGGGTAAGGTTGATAAGGTTTAAGAAATCCTCCACCAAATTAATAAAAAGCATGTAAATAAGATGGCATGGACATAAGCTTAATAGATTAAGAGTAAAAGAATAGATACATGCTTAGGTCGTATGACATAAGTTGTCATGCCCTCAGTAGAGACCTGAGGCTAGACCTTCTTGATAGGAGGATAAGTAAATATAGTTAGTCCGGGAGGTAGAGACCTCCATTAAAAGTAGAGACCTGGCACATCCTCTGAGAATGATGCTAACCCTAACCCTAAGTGAAGGTTAGAGAGAAAGATGACATGATGAGTTAGATGTCATGGTAGACCAAGTGTTTGGATGGACATGCCTTGGATGCCATATGAGCCATGAGAAGTTGGATGACCGAGTACCTTTGGCGACCCAACCCTGGGAAGGGTCGTGCATGTTAGAGTGAAGGATAGCTCCTTCAATGATGAGGTTAGAGAAGAACCTATAGAAACCTTATGGGCTTATATGAGCATGACTTAGTATGCACAAAGTACATCAGTAGTGCTGACAGTAGGCTAAAACCCTAGCCAAGAGAGTATGATGGTTAGCTTGTAAGGTAACCATAAAGAGCTATGGATAATCTTGAGCAAACACAAGTTGAACATAGGCTTCACCCAAGTAGGGGTATGCTTGTGAGCTTGATCCATCTTCATGGAGAGAGGACCTCTGGTAGTGAGGTTGTTTGTGGAGTTAGCTCTAGAGAGAGGGAGTAGGACCCAAGCAAGAAGGTTGGAAGCCTAAACTCCGAGATATGAGGAAAAGTGGGGAGTTGAGGATGATGCGACCTAAGTGGATGTTTGTGGTTGCCTCATGCTTGATCCATGGAGGCTGATGATGCCTTGGTTGCCATGAGGGGAACCAAACCCTAGTGAGAGGATGAGTCTGCTGGTACCTTTGTACCTATGGTATAGATGAGAAGAAGAGTTCCTTAGGCCTGGAGAGGTTTAGTAGCAGGTTGTGAGGCCATGCACCTTGTTGATTGTCATTGAGGAGGACTCAACTCTGAAGTATTGCTCGAGTAGAAGGATGACAGGAACTGCACGTCATACCTTGTACATGTTTGGTTTCGGGTCAAGAGGATGAGTAGACAGTTGGACATTAGAGAAGTGAACCTAGGTCTCCTAGGCCTATAAGAGGGGAAGTGGTGTACCTGATGCTCATGACAAGATTTGAGTTTCTATAGATTCGAGCATGGTACTCCTCATGTTTAGAGGAAAAAGGAAACCCCTTAAGTTTGAAGGTATGTTTGATGAACCCCTCACAGCTAAGTGGATGACATGGAAAGGTATGATCGTGATCCAATGTTGAGGATGAGAACAAGTATGACCTAGCATGGTTTAATAGGTGGTCTGCTTGTGCCTTAGGAGCTTGCTAGGGTTAAGCATGCTCATGTGGATGTAAAACTGAGACATAAGGGTGTTTGTGACCTTTGTTATCAAGAGGTGTAGTTTCCTTACATCCTGGGAGAGGGACCCTTTTGTAGGGTGTATACTAGTTTTGTTGGTTTAAGGAAACCTAAAGAGGTCTCATAGGATGTTGGGAAGCTAAGTGAAAAGTACATGGTATGAGAATGAACCTGTAGACCCATAGACTACCATCTCTAAGTGCATATGGATGTGTTACCATGGAGGTAACCAGTATGGGGTCCTGACCAAGGATTGTGTGTGGACCTAAGTAGGTTCGAGACCAGTTTTCCATAAAAGTAACTTTGATATCAAGATGATTGTGATGTAGAGGCATAAGCTGCACGTTTCAACTAAGATTTAAAGGTGTACTGGTAGGGTGGGATGTACCATCTCTACTCTTGGAACAAGAAGAACTCTGTATTTGGACTGCAACCAAATGCTTATTTCCTCTTGTTATGGGAGTGAGAGATAGGAAAATACACATACCATGCACGAAGGATAAAAGATGATGTAAGTTGGAACGTTGCTATGAGGTATGAGGACAGAGATGATAACATGCCCTTGTGGAGTGAATGATACATGGATGGTTTACAAACACTAAGAAAAATAAGGTAGTCATCTTATAAGGATGTTTTTAGCCTGAGCTATGTGGAATTTGCAAGATATACAAGGTTGAGTTTGAAAACTAAGAGGATGAGCTCAGAGTTTTCTTGATAGACTTAGAGTTTGAGATGAGATGACAAGTGGAATACATAGAGGTTTATGTCTTCGACTCTACCTAACACCTAAGTATATGAAGTGGTAATGAATGCATTGGTTGAGATGTAGCTTCCTAGTATAGCTAGAGGCTAGATGAGGTTGTAAGATTAACCCTAAGTTTGAAAAAGAAGATATGATTGGCTAACACTAAGATGTAAAAAAATCGATTGATTAAGATAGTGGTTGTTTGGTTAGCCAGCTTTGACCTTGATGTAATGAAAGGAAGGTTGTAAACCTCAAAAGAAAATGATGAAACCCCGATTAGAGTGGTTTAGGGTTTCTGAGGAATCGATCTTAAGGAATCATGACATATAGGAGTTCATGATACTACCAAGATAATAAGTGACAGTAGTACTTTGGATGCCTAAGATGGAGTTGTATGCGGCATGTTGCCATGCAGGCCAGGAGGTGAAGGACGAACACCAATAACCCAATGTTTTGTCATAGAGGATAAAGAGTCCCTGAGAGGGAATGGGAGTTCATCACTATGGATGTCATGGTAAGTCTCCCCTAGACCAAGGAAGGTTAAGATGCAATATGGGTTATGGTAGATCGCCTTACCTATATGACATGAGAAAGAAAGAGTACTGTCAAGGGATAGATCCGGTTGAACTACATATGAGAGAGATGGTTCAACTACACCATGATGCGAGTTCAAAAGTTCTTAAGTATGACCTAAAGGTTCACTTCCATAAGGTGGAAGTAGGCACATGAAGAACTATATGTTAGTACAGTTTATCACCCCTAACTAATAGTTAGTACGATCCAGACTAAAGTGCCTGATGAGAGCATGTGTGCTCGTTCAGGGTGATACATAGAGACAATTTTTTTTGTCCTTTATAATATGTGAGGATAACCACCATAGCCAGTATCGGGATGTAAAGAAGCTCTACAAAGGAGGTTGTGTCGGTCACCACTTCATTGAGATGATGTTGGTGAAGGGACCTCACGAAGGTCAAGAAAGGACCACAGTGTGTGCAGATGAAGTCGCTTTGATCGTGCAATGGCTGAAAGGAGCCAGAGATGACATGAGTTGTACGCTGATGCAAAGTATACTAACATGCAGTTCACTGTGGGGAAATATGTGACATGAAAATCCGACCCCTCTAAGTTATAGATAAGAGAGATGAGTCCTAGATGCATGGGTTATTTTGACATGGTTTGGTGGAGAAGGTTAAGTTTTGACCTTACCGCTCAGGATAAAGTAATGTGTGATGAGTTCCATGTGTCCAATTTAGAGCACTATGTGAGGTACCCAGATAATGTGCGGAGCAATGAACCTAGTGAGCCCCAAGGGAGGCTGAAATGACTTGAGTCACCTTGAGGTTTATAGATGCCAAGGTGAAAGAACTCAGAGAAAATAATATGTGATGATAAAGGTTCTTTGGAAGCACCATGGATAGGGCAAATCCACATAGGGGCCAGTGATGGACATGTAAAAATCTTATCCTGAATTGTTTGTTTGCTTGATGGAATTTTGAGGACAACATTTCTATAAGAGGGGAAGGATGTTACAACCCCAACTTTTGGGTTCATTGGGTGAGAAATGTAATTTATCATATTAAAGATATTTGAACACATAATGATATAATTTGTTTGGAATAAATGGATTTTGTTTACAATAGCCTTGATGATTGTTTTGTGGGCTTTATTGGCTATTGGGCCCAATAACAAGGAAGAGACAAAAGGAACTCCATTATTAATAAGAAATGGAGAAAAGAAAAATGTAGAAACCTCTATAAGGCAAAAGTATATAATCCAAAGGTGGATTTCGTGCCTCTTGGGTTTGAAGGAGTCCAAAGTTGCAAAAATAAAGCAATAAGAAAAGAAAAGATCAATTAAATATTTCTTTATTAAGAAAGAAATTGAAAACAATGATAAAATGTGGAAAATAAGTGAAAAGAGGTATAATTGAATTATCCTTGGTGAATTTTGGTATCCATGAGGTTTCTAATATTAAAAGGAATGCCAATGAGGAAAATAAAAAGAAAGATAAAGAGAAATCCTCAAAAAGAGATATTTTAATAAGAAATAAACAAGATAATGGGAAATAATGAATATAGTTTCATCTAGAAGGATAATAAGTATCCTTATAAAGGAATTTCGAAATCTTGGAGTTTCTTGGGGTCCAAGGAGCCCTAATGGAGAAGAAAGAAAGAGAAAATATCAATAATAGAAAATAAGAGGATAATATGATGCCTAATGAATGAATTTTGTGGTTTTGATAAAGAGGTGGTATTTTCTATTAAAAGAAAATATAATTTCGTGACAAAGGGTTTAAAGCCAAGCACAAGGAAGATAAAAAGAGATAATTCTCAAATTTCCTAATAACCAAAGCATATGGTTTACGAAGGAATTTTTAAAAGGAAAGAGAATGCTTCCTAACTAAGGAACTTATTTTCCTTTTGAGAAAGTGACTTGTTAATCCGTAGATAGACGTCTTAGGTCTTCAATAACCCTCCACTATATAAGGGTAGAGCCTTGGCCAAGTTTAGGAGAATCCCGAGCACTCTTCTCCCTCCTCCTTCTTGTTTTCATCCATAAACCCTAGTAGAGGGGAGCAATGTGACCATGGGGCAGTAAGGAGCCCAGGTAGGGTTGTGATGGAGGCTGGAGATGCCACGAGGTCAGAACAAGATCAAGCTAGCATCGCCATGCCCTATACGACGCGCCATGGTGGCAATATGGCTGCACATGCGACTGCAAGTTGCAGGTGTGCCCAGACCAACCCAGTCGCTTTGGCCAAGAACTGAGGGTGCCCCGTGTGTGCTAGGGAGCGACAAAGGTAGAGAAGTGACTTCTGGCAAGGATCGCGGCCCAGAGAGAGAAAGATCCCGTGCAAGGCTGCCAACAGCAGCCGCTAGGGCTGGCTGGAGGTGGAAGATGACCCTTGGGGTCGTTGTATAAGTTTTCCCCTCCGCGGGCTAAAGAACCAACCTTTAAGTCAAGGGCAAAGTCGACAATTCATTATTTTTCCAAATCACTACATTGCATGGAGATAGAGGCGACGTGGCGTCCTCTGATTGGTCCAAAAAGGTAAACTTTACAAAATTCATAACTAAATGTTGATAACTTCGATGATAGCAAATAATATATGCATTTTTCTCAGAAAAATGAGAGGAATTCATTAAAAATATATTTGAAGGCTAATTCCTCTTGATATTCAAAAAGTAGTGTAAGTTATCAACTTTAATGAATTAAAGATTAAGAAACCCTATTTTGAGATGATTAATGAAATTAGTAGGGTTTAATGGATGATTAAAGTTGATATTAGCCTGTTGATCATGAAAAGATACATTAAGATAAAAAATGATGAATTTTGCATGTAATTAGTTTAATTAAGAGTTCATGTGCATAAATATGCTTTAATGGGCCTTGAAACCCTAATATTAGTAAAAGTGACTCATAATGGCTTTAGTTGCTCAATTTCATGATTAAACTTGAGATATGATAATTCTAAGCTATTTCAAGTATAAAAGTTCTTAATTGTGGATAAATACCCTTAATGTAGTAATTAGGGTTTTCTAATGGATAAAGGTAGTAATTAATGACAAATAGAGTTCATATGTGATTTAGACCATATTGAACTATGAATTGATAATATATGAGTATAATGATCTTGTCATGGATTAAAAGGATAAAATTGGTAGCTCTAATGTAAAAGAGGCTTAATGGACTTAATTGATGATTAATTATGCTTTTTCTGATATCAGGGTTATATGTTGTTAAAAGATAACCTTAGTATCTTTCATGATGGATTGATGAGATAATTAGGGTTTGTAAGTAATTGTATAAATTAGGGTTTGAAATAGTAAAAGATGTAGGGAAACCCTAGTTGCAATGGAAACCCTAAAAGTGGGCTAGAAACCCTAGGAAGTGAGCTAGGTTTAATAGATCTTGATGACATGAGTA
Organism: Alisma plantago-aquatica; assembly: GCA_963693085.1. Taxonomy (NCBI): domain Eukaryota; kingdom Viridiplantae; phylum Streptophyta; class Magnoliopsida; order Alismatales; family Alismataceae; genus Alisma; species Alisma plantago-aquatica. The sequence goes on from OY856410.1 coordinate 1,531,562,413, forward strand.
ATAAAAGGAAATTGTATGATTATTTTAGGATCTTGTTATGTGTGCTTGCTTGCTTGGATTTCTTACTTACATGGATTATTCTGTCTCAAATCAACCTGACAAGTATGTGGTTATTCTTATGAATAATCACTTTAGATTCACGGCGATTTCCGAATATTTTTATCAGTTGCTTGGAAATAACTGTTGGGTGCCTTTTATTTCATGCAACTATAAAGTGACTATGGCTATCACTATAAATGAATATATAACTGGCTTAGATCTGGGTCCTCCTCTGTGGCTTTGTAAATGCTAAAAAGGGTAACCTAGAGTAAGGTCTAGGCTATCATGAGTTAGAAATTGGGCTACCCACATGTAGTGCCATGAGACTCTATATCACACCATGAGTTAAGGAGTGGGCTACCTATGGGTAGTGCCATGTGACTCAACCCTAGAAACTGATTCATCAGATAGGTAGGATCATGAGGGGTTTAATGGGGATCTACCATAAGGAAGGTAGCATCCAGGTCCACTACAGGGACAGCGCAGAGGATAGGTTATGTATGGATCACACAATTATATTTAAAACATAAAGTGGGTTGTTAAACTGTAATTGACTGCAATATGTTGTTATTAATTGCACGATTATTGTTTCCCCCACATACCAGCTTTATGCTGACAGACATTTTGTTTTTCGGAATTTTAGGTGCAAGTGCAAAGAACCAACAATAAAGTGGCATATGTGGAATTAAATATGAATTAACGATCAAGGAGAATTTGTTAGAATTTCCTCTCATTTGAATAGAAGTTTAGAAATCCAAGCTTTTCAAAGGTATGCAAAAAGTTAATTTTTATTACAGCCTTTCAGTTTAGTTTAGTAGAATTTGATAATTAATATAGATTATTTGTTGAACCTTTGATCCAGAAATTGGGATAACGACTTTGACCTCTTGGTCTCCCTTAATTGGGGGTTATTGGGAGACGGGTTCGTTACAATTTAGGTCTTCCTATGCTTCTTTAATTGTGCATACACATGATGAGTGCCAACGTAATATTCAAGATCGCTATGCCAAAAAAGGAGAAGAAGACGAATTGATACATACCATCATACACAATGTCAAATATACTGTGTCCATTACGATGTTTTTGATATGCCTTTTTTTTGCATAGGAGGCATCTTGTACTTAATACACTACACTCACAATGCAGGACACTTTTGCTTTTCACCATTTTGTCATGTCTATTTTTTATGAATAGTATTTATATTTCTATGACGCCAAAAATCCAGTATATATATATATATATATATATATATATATATATATATATATATATATATATATATATATATATATATATATATATATATATATATATATATATATATATATATATATGGTGTCATATATGCAAGAAACCCCTTATACAATGGGGTAATACAAAGAGGTTTAATACAAAGAGGCATGATACAAAGAGATGTAATGTAAGTATGCATAATACAACTCCAACAACCCCTTTCAAACTCATGGTGGATTGACAACACTAAGTTTGGAGAGAAAGAAGTTTTGTGGAGCTTGAGTATCTGCCTTGGTGATGAAATCATCCAACTGATTCTCTAAAGGCACATACTAAAGAGAAATAACATGATCATGAACATGTGAATGCATGTATGAAGCGCCAACACTGATATTCTTGGGGAGATCATGCTTCTCTAGGTCTCTAGAAATGCTATGTACATTTACTATCTGACAAAAGATGAATTGGTTCTGAAACCAAAACACCAAAATCCTCATGAAACCCCCATATCCAAGTGATATATGCCATCAATAAAGCCATATCTTGCAACTCATTCACTTGGAACAAAATGAAGTCCTCAATCTTAGAAGAAAACTCAATCTCAAGGAAATAGAGAAGAACACACATATCGTACATAAGAAAATGCTCACTAATCTCTCCTTCAAAAAAGTGACCTGTTGAGAATCATCACTAGTAATGGTCATATCATCAAAATAAAGAAGGAGATGCAATCAACCACGAGGTGAAGTGTGGACAAAAAGATCAAGATCATGAGCACTAGTAGAAAAACTAGTTGTAGTGACAAAAGTTGAGAAGCACTCAAAGTAGGCTTCAAGGGATTGATTAAGGCCATAAAGAGAGCGACGAAGGCAAAAAACCATGTCCCCAGGTGTAGAATAAGAATAGTGGAGGTGGTGTCTGCATTGCGAGAGATGGAAATGGAAGGTGTATAGTGGAGATAGGTGTATCGGGACAAATTAGAAAAGTTAGTGACTTGATGAGAGAAGGTAGTGTAGATCTGGACGAAGTGATAGAGTAGAAAGGATGAGACTCATCAAAAGTCACATTTTTAGAAATGTGTATCCATCAACCAACAAGTTTCCAATGATGATATCCCTTATGCTCAACATTGTAACCCATATAAACACACTCAACCGATTGAGTTATCAGCTTGATGCACTCAATAGGTGTCAATAAGACATAGCGCACACACCCAAAGAGGTGAAGGGCTTAACAATCAAAAGGGGTACTAGAAAGATGCTCAAATGGGATCCCACTCTAAAGAGCAGTTGAAGGGTATAGATTGATGAGACATGTGGTTGTAGCAATAGCCTCAACCCAAAAGGGAAGTGGGAAAATAGAAGCAAGCATAAGAGCATGAACAATCTCAAGAAGATAGTAATGCTTGCACTTAGCCACACCATTCTGAGCATGGACACCCAGATAGGAAAACTAAGAAAGAGTGCCGTTCTCAGCAAGAAAAGCACACAATGTCCTACCCCTAAACAAATAGCATACAAAACACAAATTGGATGGTCAAACAGAGTGTAAATCATGGTCAATAACTTCTTATATATGGATAAAACCTCATGCGGAGAATACAATCATCTATAGAAAGTATATAGTAGCAATGACCCCATTTTAAAATGAAAGGGTTCAGACCCCATACATCAAAATAAATAAGATCAAACATACGCTATGAGATGAATCACTAGTAGGATAGGGAAATTGTAGCTGATTGCCAAACTTACAACCCATTCAGTCTAAAGACACATCAACACTTGATTCAAAACCAAATAGACCATGACAAACTAAATATGAAAAATATGACTCATAGAGATGACCCAATTGGTGATGCCACTGAGAAAAAGACTATGTGCATGATGCAAATGACGCAGAGGTAGTGGTGGTGGCTTGAGGATGTGATTAGGTTGAGGAGGTATTAGGATGAAGAGGTTTTGTTATGGATATATTGTGACTTGGTTTTCACATTGAATTTTGGCCAACTTGTTGGTTTTACTTTGCAATGTTTCTTATCGGAAAAAATATATTTTCATTATAGTACTTTATGTACAAATTTTCTTTGATTTTATCGATGATTTGTTGAACAAAGTCACAATGAAGAGATATGTGAAGTTTTAGTGGAAAAACCTTGGAAATAGTTGGAATAGAATCTTAACCCTAGTATTGAAGTAGCGATTAGGAATATGTGGAATAATAAAAAGGTGTAATGGACCTACCCTTTGTACCCTATGACTTTTTAGATCTTAGGGTTGTTAGGTTAGAGGCACAAGGACCTAAAACTCAACCCTAGATGGTTCTAACTTATTAGTTGGTTGCATGATCAACATAAATCTCTAAAATTTTCACCACTAGAAGATATGTGGGTAACCCTAAAAAGTTGTTAAGTTTGATTTGATAGGTTAAACCTTTTTAAGGGGTGGAGAGTAGTTGGTTGATGATGTTTGGATCAATAGATTTTGAGGATGAAATCCTTTTAAGGGGTGGGGTGATGTAACATCCCAGATCTTGGACCCTACCCTAGAACTTTGACTTTTTGAGCATAGATAAACAAGGTTGAGGGTAGATCTAAATGATGTTTAGTATAACTCTAATGAGCTAATGCATGTATAAATCACCCTTATGTAACCTAATGTTCTCAGATTAGTCTTAAGCCAATAATAGGAACATAAAATATGTCACATGAGATAATAACAAATCATATAAAATTCTGTGCAAATAACCACACATAATTCTTTTGGTGATAATATTAAGATGTGGAACATAAATGGATGATCAATAATGATAATAGTGAAACAATATGATAACCTAAGTAATAATGTGATATTAATAGCCACAAATATTAATTGTGTCATAACTCATTAAAGGAAACCCCAAATGTGAAATCTAAGTTAAAAATCGTGTTCCTTGGGTCCCAATTGCCTTGGGAGTCAAGTTTCACGTTATTCACATGATAATAATTAATTTAATTAATTTTTGATAGAGAATATCTATGATTTCTCCAAAATATCAAATAAAATAATAAATGACTCCAAAATAGGGAAATAATCTTGGATTCCTAATCTGCATAATAAATATAGCCTTTGGGTGAATTTTCATCCAATTTGGGAGATGTTTGATTAAAAGATGAAATTAGGAGAGGGAAAGTGTGTAGAACCTTCAAAATATTAAATAATTATACAAACAACTCCAACAAGTAAAATTGATGATAAATTTGTATCCAACACATTAAATATGACCTGTGGGTGAAGCTTCATCAAATTTGGAGAATCTTAATGTCATTAATGCATGAGGAAAGAGAAAATAGGATTTGGTTTATTTAACACATTAAAGGTTCTCAAAAGGAAAATCTAATTGCATAATCAAAATCTACATGATTTAATTAGCCTCTATGCAAAATTTCATCTAATTTGGGATTCTTTTGCACCCTCAAATGAGGAGAGAGAAAAGAGAAATAAATTTAATGTAACACTTTAGTTGGTTTCTGATTTGGATATAGTTTCGATTTAAATGCTTATCACACCCGCCTTTTTTTAGCACATGGGATCAAGGTCGTTGAATCAGTGACCCAATGGCTATTGTGTGTCTTCAACCTAATGCAAGATAGGAAAGTGTCCACCAAGTTTGGATGATTTTCAAATCGCAATTCCTCCCTCTACACTCAATCATTTCCCATCATATTTATGCCATCCGTTTCCTCTTTGAGAGATGCATCTGTTAATCTCCTACTTGGTTCTTAATTCTAGGTATCCTGATTTTGCCTCTTTGTAGCCTCCACCTTCTCCAAGAGTCCAGTTGTAGAAACCTTAATAGATGACCCTATAAATAGTTGATTCCCTCTCTACATCCATTGGGTTTCAAGAGACCTTTCTACGATTCCAATTCCACCTTTTTCTCTCATTTCATCATTGCCAATCAAGTTTTCTGGTGCTACCTCGTGCCTCCCATCCATTACACTCTACTTCACCAGGGTGCGATTAATTATTGGGTAAGCTTCACTGATCTTCCTTCTTCGCCTCGAATGAGCCAGAATCTTAAACGAGTGATAAGCGTGGGTTTCCCTCTTCTCAGCTCAGTGCTTCTATGCTTTATGCATGGCCATGGCAGAAGCTGAGGTAGGGGTGACCCATGTGATTTCCCTCTGTTACCCTCACCCGCCTCCACTTTTTCAGTTCTCTTAAAGGGAGTATTTTAGTCTTTTCTACATTTTCTTATTTTTCTTTTAGTGATGTCTAGTTGGCCATTGACTAGTGACTTGGCCATTCATGATCGGGCCAAGTCACCATGCCCAACTTCTTTCTCTCTCTCGCCATATATGATGACATGTCTTCTTCTAATTGGCTGATTATAAAAAAATACAACTTTTTATTCCTTCGTCCAAAAATTGAAAGAAAATATGTTTTGGAATAAGAAAAATGTAGGTTTTCTAATAAAAATATTTTCAAGGCTTGGTTTTGAGTTTTATCAGAAAGTGTTTCTAAAAATGAATTTAATAGATAAAAATCACCAAAAATGCACTTTCAACCTCTAACTCTAAAATAGATAAAATTATATGTTTTCTTAATTAGGATAACCTAGTAAAATCAATGGTGATTATTTTAGAGTCTAAATTGAATTTTTGTGTGAAAATCCTAAACTACGGTTTTCTTTACATTAATGCATATGAAAAACCCTAATACATGTGAATAATTGTAATTAGGTAAAGTTGATATTGGAAATAACTAGTTCAGTGATGAGTGTTTCTAGGACTCTATAAAAGTATGATTGCATCCCACATTATTTCTATATTGAGAAATTTCTATTTCCTCTCCTTTATGTATGTTTGCATCTCCAATTCTTCTTCTTGAGCAATTAACGTATGTTTCATCTTTCTCTTGGTCCTATGGACATTAGCCTACACATTATCTTGTCCTTTTGAAGTATATGCTTCATGTGAAGTATCTTATTTGTTACTGATCTTGTGATCATATTATCTGCTTTGACATTCTTTTGGTCTCTTTCTTATGCTTTGTTCTTGGTGGAACATTATTTTGTGATATGTAATTCTTTAACCACCTTTGTAGTGGATGTGTATATGGCACATTATGTGATAGCTTGGATCATGTGATCCTACTTTATATATTTTTTGGATGTTCTCATCTCACTTATTTGGTGTATTCTTTTTTTATGCATCATGTGGTGACTACTATAATAATGTTACATGTTATTTTATGCGGATGTGAACATTCCCACATATGAATGCAGAGGTGATAATTCTTGCATATGAAATTATTTCTAGCAGATGTGTATCTTGTCTTGCTCGGGTGAATGTATACAGTTCCTACCCACTCCATATTTAGAGCAGATGTATACAGTTCCCACTCATCTCATATTTTTTTAGATGTGTTATTTCCTACCTATATGTTTATATTGTCTAGTATTGTCACAGGTGAAATGCATGAATGCTTTATTATTATACTTTGCTTTTATTTATCTCTTTTTGAGATTGTTTTCTTTTATGCCTGATTGGGTAGTACTTTACTTTTCTATGGGAAGCCTTTTAATTTGATGTTCTTTATTCTTTTAATTTGCTCAATCTCCTATTTAGTATTCACTTACCAGCCTTTACTGATGTCATCTATTTTTCTCATCTTTTTGGGGTATGCTTCCAACCCTAGGTGAAGGACTTGGATGATATGACATGAAGATATGGACATAGCTTAAGGAGTAAACGTTTAGAGACAAATTTGTTATGGTTTAGACTTCCCTCTATCTTAGATCCTTATGTTGTATCATACATGTAAACACTATGTGGGAGATTAAGATATACATTGTAATCTTGTTGAGAAATTAAATATAGTCAATATTTTCTTCCGCTGCTATACTTTGGTTTTATGATACATTTATGTTTAATAAATAGGTTTCATCCCTTTGGCAAAAATTATGTCCGTGTTTAGTTTGGGATGTTTCCTTTTTATTTTAGTAGGGAGTGGTTCCCCTTTGGGATCCCACTCCTTACAACATGGTATCAGAGCCAATGTTAGTCAAAATTTGACTATTTCAATTTTGTCTCCCTAATTAGAACCCTTGCCTTAGATAGTTACCCTCTAGGTGTAAAGATCACCCTAGAATTGATCTCTATTAAATATGTGATGAGGTTTTAGGTGATCTTACCCTACCATATAGGTTGATTATGATTTGTATCTCTTGATGTTATGAGGTTTGGCTTGAGGATGCGATTAGTTATGAGGTAGTAGGATGAATAATTTTTGTTATGGATATATTGTGACTTGGATTTTGCATTGAATTTTGGCCAACTTGTTGGTTTTACTTCACAATGTTTCTTATAAAAAATATATTTTCATTATACTATTATGTGTACAAATTTTCTTTGATTTTCTCAATGATTTGTTGAACTAAGTCAAAATGAAGAGATATGTGAAGTGTTAGTGGAGAAACCTGGGAAATAGTTGGAGTAGAATCTTAACCCTAGTATTGATGTAACAACTAGGAATATCTGGAATAATAAAAAGGTATAATGGACCTACCCTTTGTGAAAAACCACCAGAGGGGGGGGTGAATAGGGTTTTATAAATATTTTAACAATAATTCAACTCAAACAACCACAATTGAGATAAGGAGAAAGAGGCAAGGTGTTTAGAGTGGTTCCACCCTTAGCAAAAACTAAGAGAGTCAGTCCACTAGCCAATTGTTTCCAATTGGGATTTTGAAAGTATTTAAATTTATTACCTCGCAAGGATGTTACATAAAATTACAAATACTTTCACCACCCTTTGGACAACCTTCACCTAGTAGTAGTCCCACCAACCTCAAAGCAGCCTTCCTTGAAGTAACTTCAAGCTCCCCCTTGAAGTAGCCTTCCTCTTGAAGTAGCTTCCTATTGAGACAACCTTCTTGAAGTAGTCCAAAGTCCTCCTTCTCCACTGAGAAGATCAAACCCTCTCCAATACGCAACATCCAACCCTAGGAGTAGCAAGGAGAGTACAAGCAATAAGAAAGAATAAGAAGGGAAAATGGAAATTACAATTACCGTTGTAGCACAAGGCTTGATTTCCTATATCAAGCATTTTGATCTACTAACCAATGTGTATGGAAGTGGAAGTGTAGTGGGTAGGAGATGCTATCCTATAGGACACAAAATTGGAGCATTGGAAATGAATAACAAATGTTGGAGTTGCTCAATTGCTCACAAGAATGGATTGCCAATTGCAAGTATGTATGCTCAAGTATTGCACAAGTGTATATAGGGTGTCCTAAGGCATGCCCTATTTATAGGAATGGCCTATGAGTGCTTAAGGACATTCTAGACACTTTCTAGGGGGTTCTTAGTGCTTAACTAGCCGTTGGGTATCCACTAATTGATTTAGCAACGACTAGTTAATTAATTCTAAAAAGTGCAGACATACACCTTCTCGGGCAAAGTTATTGCCGACTGAGAGTCTCTCGGTCGAGGAGTTTGTCGACCGAGGGATGGTCTGGAGCAAGTGTATATAACGTTCGACTCTAACTCCCAACCACCTTGTCTGTTGGGTCAAATAGCTATTTGGGTCAATTCTCAGTCGATGAATTGGTCGACCGAGAGTGTCTCAGTTGAGAAGTTTGTCGACCGAGAATGACTCTATTTCAATGTTTTGAACTATGTACTAAGTGTGTGTATCAGTATGCAGTTGTGACACTATTGTAGGGGATGACCTATCTAAGTGTTGTGAATGGCTAGGGAAGATCTAAATGCTTGATTTACATGATATCTAAGTACTTGTACATTATATACTTGTACAAGTTTTTACATTTGATTACAATCATGAAACTAGAACATTTTGAGCATATAGATCTTCCAAAGTTGTGTCAACCATCTAGTTCCTACAACACTTAAGTAGCATGTTAGATCCACAAGAATGAAATGTTTGTCATTATAAAAAAAGGGATTTAAATGATGTCCATTTAGCCAACAATCTCCCTCTTTTTGAAGATGACAAATATTTCCAAAATATAAAATAAGGAAATATAAATCATATGAGTTTCATACCTGAAGTTTACCTTTTGTAGCCATTTTCTTGTGTTCAAGTGTGTGCTAGCTGAGATATTATGAAACTCATTTTATTTTATATTATTTCTCCCCCTTTGTCATTTCAAAAAGATAACCAAGCTAAACATTAATTATGACTTTTTATTTCTCCCCCTTAATTTGATAATTTGAGATGTAATGCAAACCACTTATTTTTATGTCTAATTTAGCCACAATTTATTTCTCAGTCATTTGCAAAGGATGTTAAGCCTTGAAATGATATGAGATCCATTTAGATTCATGGCATATGTGTTTTGATTTCTCATCCATTTTACAAGGGATGTTAAGCCCTGAAAATGACATGAGAATCCCTTAAGCTCATGAGTATATTTAATAGTTTCTCAACCATTAACAAGGGATGTTAAGCCCTAAAATGATATGAGATTCTTTTAAGCTTATAATGAATGTATCTGTAACCAAATGCATGGGATATTAAGCCCTGATTTGTTTAGAGAATTCCATAGTCTTCATACATATTGTAGGCTCCAAGATTACTTTTCAAAATACTAAGGTCATAACTAGCTTCAAATGTTCTTTATGATGTTTACAAAGTTTTGTAAGCTCCTTCTTAATCTTATAGTCAAGATAGTTTTTGTGAGCTCCCCCTTAATCTTATAATCAAGATAATTTAAGGATTCTAAGGTCACAATCAATATTATATCATAATAAGTTAACCTTTTATGAGAGTTATGCACTAAAATCTTGTTTTCAATATACTAAGATTGAGTGCAAGAAAATGATTTACAAATAAGCATTTGGTCAAGCTTATTTTAGGTCGACCTTGACTTCGACCAAAGCATGCCTTGGTCAAATTTGATTTCAACCAAGAGGCAATTTCTGTAGATTTCCAATTTAAACATTTTCGATGATCTACTTAATTGAACATAGCTTATAGAGTATTAATCATGTATAACAAGAATATCATTTTCCATAAGCTAAGCACAAGATAACTACTATGTCGAGATGCATTTATGCAAAAATTACATTTTCAATGATAATATCATCTTTATGTGACTATGATCATTTTGAGAACAATATCCATTCATGGTTTATATATAGATCCAAGATCATTTTAGGAGGACCAAGTAAAGGATGAAACACAATGATCATGGTGAAACAGTAAAGGCATATCCATAATTATAATGATCATGATCATTTAAAGGCAAATTTCAAGACACATGATTTCTATATAGATAAACCAAGTAATACTTAGGACAAACCATGTGGATTAAAATAGTAATTTCTTTGATTAAATCAACATGGTTCATAATTTTCAGTTTTAAGTCAACACTTGTAGGAGATTGTAGCAATTTAACTTGCAATCTATGATATATCTATATTGGTTCATTTTTGCAAGAAGGCATGTCAAATTTTAGTGTGAAAAAAGTATACAGGTTTTTAATCAACATGTTTTGTAACAAGTTTAATAAGAATGTTATAATTAAAGTGTATTAATAAGTCATAATGCAAGCTTATCAAAAAGTTTAAAGAATTATCTCCGAGATTCATTCTTGATTTGCATATTAAATCAATCATTAATAGCAAACTGATAACAAACTAGATCAATTTAACAGGTTCAGCAGAACTTGATTCGGTCGAACTATTCTTCGATCGAATTTATCTCGGTCGAAGATTTTCTCGACCGAGTATTCTGCTGTTTGTACATGTTTTATCAAATTGTTGCAAGCTTAAAAATAGTAACCTGCTCGGTCAACTAATTCTCGACCGAAAGTGTCTCGGTCGAGTATTTTCTTGACTGAGTAATATTCTGTGTTGTTATTCAGTAATTTTCTGCAAGCAAAAGGTAATACAATTTTGCAAGAATATAAGAGTTGAAGCTCAGTTTTGTTGAGATAAGACATTTGAATATCAAAGAAACGTTTTAGGTCAATTCTCAACTAATCAAATTTAAATCTCTAAGTTTAAGGAATCCAAACTAGATCATCATTCCTTTTCTTATATGGGCATGAAAAAGAGTAGTGTCCAAGACGCAAGCAATAATGACAACTAATAGAGTCAATCTCATTTCTCTTTCTAGGAATTGAGTTGTTCTTGGGTACATACATAATCTTGGCCTTGGGTGCTTGTGTTCTTTTAGGATTAGGTTGATATGAATTCCCTTTTGAAACATATCCTAAACCTCTCCTTCCATTATAACTAGAAGAATTATTCAGGATTTTATCAAGAACATCATTATTTATCAAGCTATTAATTTCTCTTCGTAACTTGATAATCTCATCCATCTTCTTTTTGATATCTAACTTTGCTTGATCTAGATTAGATAATAAAGCATATTTTTCTTTAATAATAGCATCATAATCTAGATGATTACATAGAATAGGTTGAGTCTGAAAATTATTCAATTTTGCATGCAAATCAACCTTTTCTTGAGAAAGAAGATCATGATTTGTTTCTAAAGTAAGCAACTTCATATTGCAATCATTTAAAGATGATTTCAAGGTCAAATTTTCAGAAGCAATATTGTCCTTTTCGAAAGAAAGATTATTCAATCTAGCATATAGATCCTCATTAGTTCTAGTAACCTTCTTTAGTTTCTTTTTTCAATCAACATATTTCTCATGTGTATCTTGAAGACTAGTAATTAGATCTTCTTTTGGTAAATAAAAAAGGCTTACCTCTTCTTCTTCATTTGTTGTAGCAATAAAGCACTCTACTTGTTTTTCTCCATCTTCACTATCATCACTTGAATCATCCCATGCAACTTTATATGCTCATTCTTTCTTCTTGTGAGATGATTTCTTCCCTTTCTTAAGTTTTGGGCAATCACCTTTTAAATGTCCCTTTTTGCCACATTTAAAACACCTAGAAGAAGAAACACTAGAAGTTTTGTTAGTTTTAAAACTTTTATAGTGCTTACCATTTACAATGAGAGTTTCTTCTTCACTATCATCTTCACTTGAGTCATGACTATTTTTGGTTGATGCTTTGAATGCAATGTCCTTTCTTTTCTTCTTCTTGTGTTCATCTGCCAATCTTTCTTCTTCCTCCAAGGTTTCCTCATGTGCTTGTAGGTTTCCAATGAGTTGCTCCATCCTTTGTCGAGTGAGGTCATTGGCTTCTTCGATTGTAGTCACTTTTGGTCTGTACTTTGGAGGTAAACACCTAAGGATTTTAGACACTTGATCCTCTTCACTTATTGCTTTACCTAAAGAATTTAAACCATTAACAATAGAAGAAAACTTTGCATACATTTCACTAATAGACCCATTTTGATCCATACAGAACTGTTCAAACTTTTGTTTAAGCATTCCGATTTTGGAATTCTTAACTGGAAAAGTTCCTTCATAGGTTATAGAGAGTCTATGCCATATCTCATATGCCGTTTCACAATTTGATATTCTATTGAACTGTACCAACAGAAATTGAACAATAGAGTATACTTACAACTTCTGCACATTTGGGCTGATCTTACTGTATTAGCATCCCAAGTTGCATACTCTGTTTGAGGAAAGTAATATGGATTTGACAACATCCTCCATAGATCCCAGCTGATTCCTTAGAAATAGAATTGCATCCTCTTCTTCCAGTAGGTGTAGTTAATACCATCAAAAGGTGGAGGTCTAGCCACAAGTGTCCCTTCCATTTGAGGTTGTTGAGTACCCCGTCACCCATTCTCCAAGACTTTGTTTGAGTTCCTTGAAGCCTTGCTATGATACCAAATGAAAAACCACTAGAGGGGGGGTGAATAGGGTTTTATAAATATTTTAACAATAATTCAACTCAAACAACCACAATTGAGATAAGGAGAAAGAGGCAAGGTGTTTAGAGTGGTTCCACCCTTAGCAAAAACTAAGGGAGTCAGTCCACTACCCAATTGTTTCCAATTGGGATTTTGAAAGTATTTAAATTTTATTACCTCACAAGGATGTTACATAAAATTACAAATACTTTCACCACCCTTTGGACAACCTTCACCTAGAAGTAGTCCCACCAACCTCGAAGCATCCTTCCTTGAATTAACTTCAAGCTCCCCCTTGAAGTAGCCTTCCTCTTGAAGTAGCTTCCAGTTGAGACAACCTTCTTGAAGTAGTCCAAAGTCCTCCTTCTCCATCGAGAAGATCAAACCCTCTCCAATCCACAGCCTCCAACCCTAGGAGTAGCAAGGAGAGTACAAGCAATAAGAAAGAACAAGAAGGGAAAATGGAAATTACAATTACCATTGTAGCACAAGGCTTGATTTCCTATATCAAGCATTTTGAACTCCTAACCAATGTGTATGGAAGTGGAAGTGCAGTGGGTAGGAGATGCTAGCCTATAGGACATGAAATTGGAGCAATCGAAATGAATAACAAATGTTGGAGTTGCTCAATTGCTCACAAGAATAGATTGCCAACTACAAGTATGTATGCTCAACTATTGCACAAGTGTATATAGGGTGTCCTAAGGCATGTCCTATTTATAAGAATGGCCTATGAGTGCTTACGGACATTCTAGACACTTTCTAGGGGGTTCTTAGTGCTTAACTAGGCGTTAGGTATCCACTAATTGCTTTAGCAACGACTAGTTAATTAATTCTGAAAAGTGCAGACAGACACCTTCCCAGTCAAAGTTTTTGTCGTCCGAGAGTCTCTCAGTCGAGGAGTTTGTCGACCGAGGGATGGTTTGGAGCAAGTGTATATAACATTCGACTCTAACTCCCAACCACCTTGTCTGCTGGGTCTAACAGCTATTTGGGTCAATTCTCAATTGAGGAATCGGTCGACTGAGAGTGTCTCGATCAAGAAGTTTGTCGACCGAGAATGACTCTGTTTCAATGTTTTGAACTATGTACTAAGTGTGTGTATCAGTATGCAGTTGTGACACTATTGTAGGGGATGACCTATCTAAGTGTTGTGAATGGCTAGGGAAGATCTAAATGCTTGATTTACATGATTTCTAAGTACTTGTACATTATATACTTGTACATTATATACTTGTACAAGTTTTTACATTTGATTACAATCATGAAACTAGAACATTTTGAGCATATAGATCTTCCAAAGTTGTGTCATCCACCTAGTTCCTGCAACACTTAAGTAGCACGTTAGATCCACAAGAATGAAATGTTTGTCATTATCAAAACAAAGGGATTTAAATGATGTCCATTTAGCCAACAATCTCCCCCTTTTTGAAGATGACAAACATTTCCAAAATATAAAATAAGGAAATATAAATCATATGAGTTTCATACCTGAAGTTTACCTTTTGTAGCCATTTTCTTGTGTGCAAGTGTGTGCTGGCCGAGATATTATGAAAATCATTTTATTTTATATTATTTCTCCCCCTTTGTCATTTCAAAAAGATAACAGAGCTAAACATTAATTGTGACTTTTTATTTCTCCCCCTTAATTTGATAATTTGAGACGTAATGCAAACCACTTAATTTTATGTCTAATTTAGCAACAATTTATTTCTCAATCATTTGCAAAGGATGTTAATCCTTGAAATGATATGAGATCCGTTTAGATTCATGGCATATGTGTTTTGATTTCTCATCCATTTTACAAGGAATGTTAAGCCTTGAAAATGACATGAGAATCCCTTAAGCTCATGAGTATATTTAATAGTTTCTCAACCATTTATAAGGGATGTTAAGCCCTAAAATGATATGAGATTCTTTTAAGCTTATAATGAATGTATCTCTAACCAAATGCACGGGTTGTTAAGCCCTGATTTGTTTAGAGAATTCCATTGTCTTCATACATATTATAGGCTCCAAGATTACTTTTAAAAATACTAAGGTCATAACTAGCTTCAAATGTTATTTATGATGTTTACAAAGTTTTGTAAGCTCCTTCTTAATCTTATAGTAAAAATAGTTTTTGTGAGCTCCCCCTTAATCTTTAATCAAGATAATTTAAGGATTCTAAGGTCACAATCAGTATTAGATCATAATAAGTTAACCTTTTATGAGAGTTATGCACTAAAATCTTGTTTTCAATATACTAAGATTGAGTGCAAGAAAATGATTTACAAATAAGCATTTGGTCAAGCTTATTTTAGGTCGACCTTGACTTTGACCAAAGCACGCCTTGGTCAAATTTGATTTCAACCAAGAGGCAATTTCTGTAGATTTCCAAATTAAGCATTTTCTGCTAAAGTTGCCAAACATGAGAAGGCATGTATCGAAAATGAACATGTTTTTATCCCGTTTGATTTTGAAACTTTTGGGTTCCTAGCACCTGTGTCTGTGGAGCTTCTTAAGAGAGTTCAAAAAGTTATGCATAGTAATGTAATGACTCCCAGATCTATGGATGTGGTGTTACGGAGGATTGGATTTTCCATTCAAAAAGGGGTGGCGGCGCAGCTTGTTGCCCGCCTCCCTTCTATTTCCTTGTAATCTTTTAGTTTTCACAATCTTAAGAATAATCTACTTAATTGAACATAGCTTACAGAGTGTTAATCATGTATAACAAGAATATCATTTTCTATAAGCTAAGCACAAGATAACTAATATGTCAAGATGCATTTATGCAAAAATTACATTTTCAATGATAATATCATGTTTATGTGACTATGATCATTTTGAGAACAGTATCCATTCATGGTTTATATATAGATCCAAGATCATTTTAGGCGGACCAAGTAAAGGATGAAACATAATGATCATGGTGAAACAGTAAATGCATATCCATAATTATAATGATCATGATCATTTAAAGGCAAATTTCAAGACACATGATTTCTATATAGATAAACCAAGTAATACTTAGGACAAACCATGTGGATTAAAATAGTAATTTATTTGATTAAATCAACATGGTTCATAATTTTTAGTTTTAAGTCAAAACATGTAGGAGATTGTAGAAATTTAACTTGCAATCTATGCTATATCTGTATTGATTCATTTTTGCAAGAAGGCATGTCAAATTTTAGTGTGCAAAAAGTATACAAGTTTTTAATCAACATGTTTTGTAACAAGTTTAATAAGAGTGTTATAATTAAAGTGTATTAATAAGTCATAATGCAAGCTTATAAAAATGTTTAAAGAATTGTCTCTGAGATTCATTCTTGATTTGTAGATTAAATCAATCATTAATAGCAAATTGATAGCAAACTGGATCAATTTAATAGGTTCAGCAGAACTAGATTCAGTCGAACCATTCTTCGATCGAATTTATCTTGGTCAAAGATTTTCTCGACCGAGTATCTGCTATTTGTACAAGTTTTATCAGATTGTTGCAAGCTTAAAAACAGTAACCTGCTCGGTCGACTAATTCTCGACTGACAGTGTCTCGGTTGAGTATTTTCTCGACCGAGTATGTTTCTATGTTGTTATTCAGTAATTTTCTGCAAGCAAAAGGTAATACAATTTTGCAAGAATATAAAAGTTGAAGCTCAATTTTTTTGAGATAAGACATTTTAATATCAAAGAAATGTTTTAGGTCAAATCTCAACTAATCAAATTTAAATCTCTAAGTTTTAGGAATCCAAACTAGATCATCATTCCTTTTCTTATATGGGCATGAAAAAGAGTAGTGTCCAAGACGCAAGCAATAATGACAACTAATAGAGTCAATCTCATTTCTCTTTCTAGGAATTGAATTGTTCTTGGGTACATACATAATCTTGGCCTTGGGTGCTTGTGTTCTTCTAGGTTTAGGTTGATAGGATTTCCCTTTTGAAACATATCCTAAACCTCTCCTTCCATTATAACTAGAAGAATTATTCATGATTTTATCAAGAACATCATTGTTTCTCAAGCTATTAATTTCTCTTTGTAACATGATAATCTCATCCATCTTTGTTTTGATATCTAACTTTGCTTGATCTAGATTAGATGATAAAGCATCTTTTTATTTAACAATAGTATCATAATCTAGATGATTACATAGAATAGGTTGAGTCTAAAAATTATTCAGTTTTGCAAGCAAATCAACCTTTTCTTGAGAAAGAAGATCATGATATGTTTCTAAAGTAAGCAACTTCATATTGCAAGCATTTAAAGATGATTTCGAGGTCAAATTTTCAGAAGCAATACTGTCCTTTTCGAAAGAAAGATTCTTCAATCTAGCATATAGATCCTCATTAGTTCTAGTAACCTTCTTTAATTTCTTTTTGCAATCAACATATTTCTCATGTGTATCTTGAAGACTAGTAATTAGATCTTGTTTTGGTGAATAAAAAAGACTTACCTCTTCTTCTTCTTCATTTGTTGTAGCAATAAAGCACTCTACTTCTTTTTCTCCATCTTCACTATCATCACTTGAATCATCCCATGCAGCTTTATATGCTCTTTCTTTCTTCTTGTGAGATGATTTCTTCCCTTTCTTAAGTTTTGGGCAATCACCTTTTAAATGTCCCTTTTTGCCACTTTCAAAACACCTGGAAGAAGAAACACTAGAAGTTTTGTTAGTTTTAAAACTTTTATACTGCTTACCGTTTACAATGAGAGTTTCTTCTTCACTATCATCTTCACTTGAGTCATGACTATTTTTGGTTGATGCTTTGAATGCAATGTCCTTTCTTTTCTCCTTCTTGTGTTTAGCTGCCAATCTTTCTTCTTCCTCCAAGGTTGCCTCATGTGCTTCTAGGTTGCCAATGAGTTGCTCCATCCTTAGTCGAGTGAGGTCATTGGCTTCTTCGATTGCAGTCACTTTTGGTTTGTACTTTGGAGGTAAACACATAAGGATTTTAGACACTTGATCCTCTTCACTTATTGCTTTACCTAAAGCATTTAAACCATTAACAATAGAAAAAAACTTTGCATACATTTCACTAATAGACTCATTTTGATCCATACGGAACTTTTCAAACTTTTGTTTAAGCATTCCGATTTTGGAATTCTTAACTTGAAAAGTTCCTTCATAGGTTATAGAGAGTCTATGCCATATCTCATATGCCGTTTCACAATTTGATATTTTTTTGAACTCACCAATGGAAATTGAACAATAGAGTATACTTACCGCTTTTGCATTCATTTGGGATGATCTTACCGTATTAGCATCCCAAGTTGCATACTCTATTTGATGAAAGTCATATGGATTTGACACCATCCTCCATAGATCCCAGCTAATTCCTTAGAAATAGAATTGCATCCTCCTCTTCTAGTAGGTGTAGTTAGTACCATCAAAAGGTGGAGGTCTAGCCACGAGTATCCCTTCCAAGTTGAGGTTGTTGAGTACCCTGTCACCAATTCTTTAAGACTTTGTTAGAGTTCCTTGAAGCCTTGCTCTGATACCAAATGAAAAACCACTAGAGGGGGGTGAATAGGGTTTTATAAATATTTTAACAATAATTCGACTCAAGCAACCATAATTGAGATAAGGAGAAAGAGGCAAGGTGTTTAGAGTGGTTCCACCCTTAGCAAAAACTAAGGGAGTCAGTCCACTACCCAATTGTTTCCAATTGGGATTTTGAAAGTATTTAAATTTTATTACTCACAAGGATGTTACATAAAATTACAAATACTTTCACCACCCTTTGGACAACCTTCACCTAGAAGTAGTCCCACCAACCTCGAAGCAACCATCCTTGAAGTAACTTCAAGCTCCCCCTTGAAGTATCCTTCCTCTTGAAGTAGCTTCCTGTTGAGACAACCTTCTTGAAGTAGTCCAAAGTCCTCCTTCTCTTCTGAGAAGATCAAACCCTCTCCAATCCACATCCTCCAACCCTAGGAGTAGTAAGGAGAGTACAATCAATCAGAAAAAACAAGAAGGGAAAATGGAAATTACAATTACCGTTGTAGCACAAGACTTGATTTCCTATATCAAGCATTTTGATCTCCTAACCAATGTGTATGGAAGTGGAAGTGCAGTGGGTAGCAGATGCTAGCCTATAGGACACGAAATTGGAGCAATGGAAATGAATAGCAAATGTTGGAGTTGCTCAATTGCTCACAAGAATGGATTGCCAATTGCAAGTATGTCTGCTCAAGTATTGCACAAGTGTATATAGGGTGTCCTAAGGCATATCCTATTTATAGGAATGGCCTATGAGTGCTTAAGGATGTTCTAGACACTTTCTAGGGGGTTCTTAGTGCTTAATTAGCCATTAGGTATCCACTAATTGCTTTAGCAATGACTAGTTAATTAATTCTGAAAACTGTAGATAGACACCTTCTCGGTCAGAGTTTTTGTCGACCGAGAGTCTCTCAGTTGAGGAGTTTGTCGACCGAGGGATGGTCTAGAGAAAGTGTATAACGTTCGACTCTAACTCCCAACCACCTTGTTTACTGGGTCTAACGGCTATTTTGGTCAATTCTTGATCGAGGAATTGGTCGACTGAGAGTGTCTCGGTCGAGAAGTTTGTCGACCGAGAATGACTCTGTTTCAATGTTTTGAACTATGTACTAAGTGTGTGTATCAGTATGCAGTTGTGACACTATTTAGGGGATGACCTATCTAAGTGTTGTGAATGTCTAGGGAAGATCTAAACGCTTGATTTACATGATACCTAAGTACTTGTACATTATATACTTGTACAAGTTTTTACATTTGATTACAATCATGAAACTAAAACATTTTTAGCATATAGATCTTCCAAAGTTGTGTTATCCACCTAGTTCCTGCAACACTTAAGTAGCACGTTAGATCCACAATAATGAAATGCTTGTCATTATCAAAACAAAGGGATTTAAATGATGTCCCTTTAGCCAACACTTTGTACCCTATGACTTTTTGGATCTTGGGGTTATTAAGTTAGAGGCACAAGGACCTAAAACTCAACCCTAGATGATTCTGTCTTATTAGTTGGTTGCATGAACTATATAAATCTCTAAAACTTTCACCACTAGAAGATATATGGGTAACCCTAAAAAGTTGTTTAGTTTGACTTTATAGGTTAAACCTTTTAAGGGGTAGAGAGTAGTTGATTGATGATGTTTAGATCAATAGATTTGAGGATGAAATCCTTTTAATAGATGGAGTGTTGTAACATACCAGATCTTGGACCCTACCCTAGAACTTTGACCTTTTGAGCATTACTAAACAATGTTGAGGGTAGATCTAAATGATGTTTAGTATAACTCTAATGAGCCAATGCATGTATAAATCACCCTAATGTAACCTAATGTTCTCACATGAGTCTTAATCCAATAATAGGAACATAAAATATGTCACATGAGATAATAATGAATCATATAAAATTTTGTGCAAATAACCACACATAATCCTTTGGTGATAATATTAAGCTAATGGAACATAGATGGATGATCAATATTGATATTAGTGAAATAATATGACAACCTAAGTATCAATGTGATATTAATAGCCATAGATATTGATTGTGTCATAACTCATTAAAGGAAATCCCAAATGTGAAATCTAAGTTAAAAAGTGTGTTCCTTGGGTCATAATTGCCTTGGGAGTCAAGTTTCACATTATTCACATAATAATAATTAATTAAATTCATTTTGGAAAGAGAAGATCTATGATTTCCCCAAAATATAAAATGAAATAATAAATGACTCCAAAAATAGGAAAATAATCTTGGATTTGTAATCTACATAATAAATATAGCCTTTGGGTGAATTTTCATCCAATTTAGGAGATGTTTGATTAAAAGATGAAATCAGAAGAGAGAAAGTGTGTAGAACCTTCAAAATATAAAATAATTATACAAACAACTCCAACATGTAAAATTGATGGAAAATTCAAATCCAACACATTAAGTATGACTTGTGGGTGAAGTTTCATCAAATTTGAAGAATCTAAATGTCATTAATGCACGGGGAAAGAGAAAATATGATTTGGTTTATTTAACACTTTAAATTTCTCAAAAGGAAAATCTAATTGTGTAATCAAAATCTAAATGCTTTAATTAGCCTCTATGAAAAATTTCATCTAATTTGGGATTTGTTTGCACCCTCAAATGAGGAGAGAGAAAAGAGAAATAAATTTATTGTATCACTTTAGTTGGTTTCTGATTTGGGTATAGTTTTGATTTAAATGCTTGTCATGCCTACCTTGTTTTAGCGCATGGGATCTAGGCCTTTGGATGATGATCCAACGACTGTTGTGTGTCTTCAACCTCTCGCAAGATAGGAAAGTGGTTGCCGAGTTTGTAAGATTTTAAATCGTGATTCCTCCCTCTACACTTAATCATTTCCCCTGATCTTTTTTCCATCAATTTCCTCTTTGAGAGATGCATCTATTAATATTCTACTTAGTTCCTAACTCTTGGTATTTCAATTTTGCCTCTTTCTCACCTCCACCTTCTCAGAGCATCCATATGCTGAAACCTTAATAGATGACCCTATAAATAGTTGAATCCCTCTCTACATCTATTGGGTTCTGAGTGAGCTTTCCCCGGTTCCATTTCCACCTTTTGCTCTCATTTTGTCATTGTCGATCAAGTTTTCTGGTGCTCCCTTGCACCTCCCCTCCATGACACTCTACTTCACCAGGGTGCGATTAATTTTTGGGTAAGCTTAGCTGATCTTCCTTCTTCGCCCCGAAAGAGACAAAATCCTAAACAAGCGATAAGCATGGATTTCCCTCTTCTTGACTTGGCACTTTTGTGCTTCATGCGTAACCATGGAAGGAGTTGAGGTAGGGGGTGACCCCCTGTGATTTCCCTCTGTTACCCTCACTCGTCTCCACTTTTTCAGTTTTCTTAAAGGGGGTATTTTGGTCTTTTCCACATTTTCTTCTTTTTCTTTGAGTGAGATCTAGTTGTCTATTGACAAGTGACTTGCCCAGTCGTGATTGGGCCAAGTCACCAGGCCCAACCTCTCCCTCTCTCTCACCCTATATGATGACGTATCTTCCTCTGATTGGCCGATTTTCTAAAAATCATAACTTTTTATTCCTTTGTCCAAAAATTGAAAGAAAATATGTTTTGGAATAAAAAAATGTAGGCTTTCTAATAAAAAAATTTCTAGGCTTTGTTTTGAGTTTTATCAGAAGGTGTTTTCTGAAAATGAATTTAATAGAAAAAATCACAAAAAATGCACTTTTAACCTCATAACGCTAAAATAGACAAAATTATATATTTTCTTAATCCAGAGAACCTAATAAAATCAGTGGTAATGATTTCATAGTCTAAATTAAAGTTTTGTGCAAAAAGTCCAAAACTAGGGTTTTCTTTACATTAATGCATATGACAAACCCTAATACATGTGAATAGTTGTAATTAGATAAAGTTGATATTGGAAACAACTAGTTTGTTCATGAGTGTTTCTAGGACTATGTAAAGTTATGATTGCATCCCACATTATTTCTATATTGAACATTTTCTATTTCCTCTCCTTTATGTATGTTTGCATCTCTGATTATTCTTTTTGAGCAATTAACCTATGTTTCATCTTTCTCTTGGTCCTATGGACATTAGCCTACACATTATCTTATCCTTTTGAAATATATGCTTCATGTGAAGTATCTTATTTTCTACTGATCTCGTGATCATATTATCTTCTTTGAAATTATTTTGGTCTCTTTCTTATGATTTGCTCTTGGTGGAATGTTATTTTGTGATATGTGCTTATTTAACCACCTTTGTAGTGGATGTGTATATGGCACATTATTTGATAGCTTGGATCATGTGATCCCACTTTATATATTTGTTGGATGTTCTCATCTCTCTTATTTGTTTTATTCTCATGTAATGCATCATGTGGTGACTAATATAATAATGTTTCATGTTATTTTGTGTGGATGCGAACATTCCCACATATGAGTGTAGAGGTGATAATTCCTGCATATGAAATTATTTTGAGCTGATGTGTATCTTTGTCCTGCTCGAGTGGATGTATACAGTTCCTACCCACTCCATATTTAGAGAGGATGTATATAATTCCCACTCACCTTATATTTTTGGTAGATTTGTTATTTCCTACCTACATGTTTATATTGTCTAAAATTATCACATGTGAAATGCATGAATACTTTATTTTTATACTTTTCTTTTATTTGTCTCTTTTTGAGATTCTTTTCTTTTCTCTTTTTGAGATTCTTTTCTTTTCTGCCCGATTGGGTAGTACTTTACTTTTCTATGGGAAGCCTCTTAATTTGATGTTCTTTATTCTTTTAAATTTCTCAATCTCCTATTTAGTATGGACTTACCAACATTTGCTGATGTCATCTATTTTTCTCTTCTTTCTAGGGTATGCTTCCAACCCTAGGTGAAGGACTTGGATGATATGACATGTATATATGGACATATCTTAAGGAGTTAAAGCTTGGACACATTTTTTATGGTTTAGACTTCCCTCTATCTTAGATCCTTATGTTGTATCATACATGTAAACCCTATGTGGGAGATTAAGATATACATTGTAATCTTGTTGAGAAGTTGAATATAGTCAATATTTTCTTTGGATGCTATACTTTGGTGTTATGATACATTCAAGTTTAATAAATTGGTTTCATCCCTTTGGCAAAAAAATTATGTCAGTTTTTGGTTTGGGATGTTACCTTTTTATTTTAGTAGGGAGTGGTTGTTGGGTTTTAGGGGAGGCAGAGAACGTAGTGGAAAAAAAAAAATTCTTCTCCCAAACCTAGTATAAATGAATTGCGTCAACGTCTATACAGTAGGAAGGATGGTTTGTAGAGACATACCTTGTCCCAAGGTGTGCTCGATGATGTTACCGTGTGGCTTACACAGTCTTCACCTCCGGACTTGGATGGTGTCTGTGCAGCTCCTGGCTTCACTGGGACTGTCAGGATTGACAGTTGTCCTCCGAGCGGTAGAAATCTCCCGCCTCTGTAGTAGTCCACACAGACCACCTGGAACTCCGATCACCTTTTCACACAAGGCACCGGAAGGATTCATACCCTCCTATCAGCGTACTAATCACCGAAACACTCTCCTGCCGCTAGTCACTTTTCTACAGTTGTCTTTCCCTTGCTGTGCCTCCCTTACCAGGTAGCACTTGCTCGGGCTCTCCTAGTTACCACAACCAGAGAGAACAACAACTTTGCAGAGCAACTGGTGTTCTGAGTTGTACTTTGAGAAGCCCCCAATACCCCTATATATAGGAGGGTCATGGGATAGGGTTCTCTACTCTGGGCAATGCAGGATTAAAGCAGTAGAAGGGTTTAAGATTTTTCACAAAACAACCAACAACGCCAGCTGAACTGATCATTTCAAGCATGAAACGGTCGGTTGGGGACCTAAGCCGATCGGTTCACACCTGAACCGATCAGTTGGGACACCTGAGCCGATCAGTTCAAGTATGAGTCGATCGGTTCGTGGTCCTGATCAGTTCCCGATTGACTTTTCCTCTTTTGTTTCAAACTGATCCAAATAGCAATCCTTGTTCCAATTAAATTGGACAAGTGAAACGAAAAGAAATTTCTCACCAACCTGACTTTCCCAACTTGCTCATTTGGACCTGTTGAGCCGATAGGTTCAACCCTTAAACCGGTCGTCTCAACCTATTTTGAGCCGGTCGGTTCATCACATGAGCCAATCGGTTCACCAAGTTGAGCTAATCAGTTCATCATATGAGCTGATCGGTTGGGAGTGCAAACTGTGCAAAAATCAGTCAATTGCAGTTTCAATCAATCCGATACTCGAATCAATCGGTCCAACACTTTGAACACTATGATATTGAGCTATCAATTGATTGAGTGTTTAATTGAACTACTAAACTCCTTTAGTAATCAATCTAAACATCATTTGTGGATAAAATCCTCTTCCAGGTTAAATCCTATGTGTGTGATCCTGCATGCCCATTTCACATTGGCAGTGAAAGTCCATAACAAAAATGACTTCACAAGCAAAGAGCAGTGCCTAGTCACACATCAGTGCTACCCAAGTGAAATAGAAAGTTGGAGAACAACTTTCAATCCTACAATCTGTGAATGGTGTTACAGTGAATGCATAATTCCCTTGTCACTGATATCCCGAATGAACTCAAGGCATGGAACAGTCATCCTGTCAACGTTCATTCACTTTCTTGATCTCAAAGTATGTTGGAGGAGATATGTGTGACATCAATATCACATATTGATTCACACATGCGTGTGCACGCCTATCTCAATCCTACTCATCAAGTGGCCATGGATATCAAACTCCCTCAGGAGGGACAAATCCCATATCTATCACTTACCCCAAAAAAGCCCCATGTGTCAAAGCCACCCAATCATCACCTTTATAACAACCCATGTTTCAGGACTGCGTTTGATGATGTCAAAGTGTACCCAACAACATGTGTTGAGTGTAGTGATTTCAGGTCAAAGAATCACACTCACCACCATCACTGTGAGAACTGACTATGACTACCATGTCATGGTTCCATGTGTCAAACTCATAGTGGGTCTGTCTGGTACAATTGTTCTCTAACTTGTACCTATGTGTTTGGTTTGATATCTCCATATCATGACTAATGAGATTCTGCCATCAATCAACACCACAATCTAGTATTGTGTGTCATTGTTGTCTATCTACCTTCCATAATGACATCCGACTAGGGACATAATAAGAATTTACAAACTCTTAGCATCCGTATGATCTCATCGTTCAGATCCTGAACCTGAAAGCATACGTCATTGAGTATTGTCATTCTCTAGACATTCAATCTGTTCTATCATTATCTCATATGACTGAACCTGAAAGAATTGGAAGCTTGCATTTGATGATTATCAAATGAATCTTAATGTATCCCACCAATCATCCCATGATTGGCTCTCAGGGCATACATACCAATAGTGGTTCCCCTCTAGGATCCCACTCCCTACAAAGACTGAAAGGTGTAGTGGAAGGAAGAGAAGCCAATCAAGCTCCCAAAGATGTTGTAAATCACATCGGAGGGGGCCAACGCCGACCAAAGTATGGGTGAGGCATTCCTGAACGCAACATGAGTTGGATCCTAATAAAACATGAAACCCTGATTAGTGAGTTGAACATTAGATATAAGTTGTATGGTAAGTTTGAGAAGAAAAAAATTTGTGGGACATTAAAAGAGGATGTGGATAAAGTTCCTAGTCCTGAGACAAAAAGGGAAGTAACATCTGCAATTATGAACTATGATAGGAGCAACTAGGAGACTAAGAAATGTAAGACCGGTGGAATTAGGTGTCATATGAAAAGAAGTACCAGAGTCAAGGATCCCAGGGTGGTATACCTGAAGGTGGTGGGAAATGGTAGAACATCACCTAGAGACTAGTAGTGGAACTAGCAGAACTCGACGGTCCAGAAGTAGCAAAGTGATGTAGCAATGCAAAAATCTTGTAGTTGAGTATGAAACCCTCTTGAGCTCTTATGAGAGGGAGAGATTGAAGAAGAAGAGCCTCCAATGTCACCCTTTGAAGAGAAACAATGAGCAATGTCTTTCTTCCTCTTCCAGTAGTGCTTACATACATGCCCATCTTTGTCACAATATCCACAATGAGGGACTCCACCCTCTCCACCCCCAGAAGCTGGCATAAAAGAAGGTGTAACATCCCCAATTCTAGGTACAAACCTTTCTTTTCTATTTCCTTGTCCCTTAACTTATTAAGTACCTCTTAAAATCTTCTTTTCCTATTTTAGAGTGAACTAGTTAGAAATTGGATCTTTTAACTCTAATCTACTCATTAGAGTTTCTTAGAAATGGAATTATAGGGTGTTATTACCATAATACTTAATTTGGAGAATTAATTAGTAATAATGCTAACCTACATATGTCCTAACCATAATAATGTACATTAGGATAGACTAGGGATCTTAGAAGGACTTACTACGAGATTATGTATGAACTCTCAAATTTGACCATGTAATTGATATTAAAGCCCTAGTTAGGTGGTCAGTGCATCACGGTGAAACTACGACCCTATGAACCTCACAATCAAAATCTAAGCCTTTAAACGAGTTCTTCGTGTCCTTATTAGATAAACCTCAAAATTTGGGGTCAATTGAATGTCAAATGCACCCCTAAATAGACCCTAGGAGATAATGTGTAATTCGAGGTTTTGATCAAATTAATTGACTGCAATGTCACACCCAAACCAAGATTTAATTGGTCAGTTTATTTGTCATGCACACTGGTCTGGGCAAGCGGGAGGAGGACCTAGTCATCCCTTATTCTTGACTTCCTCATGTGAAATAGAACAGTAGCTGGCGATGAGGTCCAACACCATTTTCTCCTGCTTCCCACCTCCAAATCAAATGATTTCTTCGCCAACAAATCCCTCTTTTTCCACCATATGTAGTGAGCCCTAACTTGAGTCTCAGATTGCAGTACAGAAGGAATGCCATTTTTATACTTTAAGCAGCCGCCACTGCCTCCTCCCAGTCTCACTGATTCATTACGGAGCCTCCATTCTTTCCCTCTCGGTCCATTACCCGCCCACAAAGGAACCTCACTAGTTTTCCTCGATCAATTTTCCACTTGGACGCATAGAATCTGCTGAAGGCGGTCATCTTCCCAAGAGGAAAAGATCAAACTTCCAATTTCTAGATTCACCTTGATGCAATTCATGGAGAGGTAACCATCTATAGGCTTCCGTCTTTTAGTTCCTACTTTGTTCTCATCGAGTTTTCCCCTGTGTTGATCAGTCAACAAGCATCGCCGTTGCTTTAGTTTTAACCCCTTTCTAGGGAAGGGGAGCATGGGTTCTTGCACTTATTTGAGGCCTCAAAATTGATCATGATGCATACAATTGATGTTGGGATGTCGTTGGACCCTTGCGTTGACTGTTAGACTGACATGGCTTTAATTTTTATCCCTTTCTATTTTTCCTTGTTACGATCACCCCTAGGCGAGGCGACAGATATTAAAGCCTCTATAAGGCCTTGTGGGATGCATTTGCACTAGTCGTGAGACCTGAGGAAGGATGGAGTTGCATTCTGGGAGGGTGAAGGGGTATTTTGCACTTTTGCGGTGGTGTTCGATGCTTGGACTCTTCATTTCTTTGTCTCCACCGTGAGGCTTTACGTGACCTCCAGGGACCTTAGGAACTGAGTTGAGGCTCGTTGAGTTCATGATGGCAAGTCAGAGCCAGTGGATGGGTTCCCTTCCCATAAAGAAGTATGGCTCGAGCACCCTCCACAGATATGAGCTCCAACAGGAACTAATGGCATAAGGCACATGGAGATGAATCCATGGGACGAAAGCCTGGTCTCGCCCACAGTACATGCGATATTCATGTCATGCCCATGAGGGAAATACAAGAATTTTGGTTTCATTTGACCATTTTAACTCCAAAACATGATGCTTTGGATTTCTCTATAGTTTGTGTCACATCATGACATTTATAATTACATTTCATTAAGGGATAATCCCATCATTTTGCATCTTAATTTTCCCTTTTAATCAGTAAATGATATTAACTTGTAAAAACCACAACTAATTATTGCTTCAGTAGAAAAATACAAATATATACAATAATGAGAAATGTGAATGATTTAATGGAATAGGTATCACGATCAGATTTACAACTTATAGTAGGGTCATTTTCTAAGTAAGGAATTCAATGTAATTTATATTAATTGAATGAACATATATTGTGACTAGGTTGAGATAACCCTGACCCTGAGCCTAGGAGGTGTTACTGAATATATATAGGTCTGATCATAAGGTATGTACATCCTCTATTTGATTTTGGGCATTATTTGACTGAAATCTAAATCAATTTTAGTGATGCATCTCCTAAATTGCTAATTCTTTTGGAAATCTATATTCTTGGATATTTATAGTTCCTGATCTGAATTTATTATATTCCTGTGGTTATTAAACTATCATTTTTATATGGGTTGTTGCACCCCTCCTACTTTAATGAACTTTTATGAGAAATTGATTATAATACTAGTCTTGCCACTCTATTTTTGCACGCTACATGTTTGATTAGAATATCTAGACTAGTGGACCTATGTACAACCATAGTTATAAAGGGTGTGCGTATTTCACTCGGGGTGTGCATATCCACCCTTATTTTTAGGCCATGATCCTATGGTTTTATGGTCCTATTTTAGGTAAATTTAGTCTACATTGTTATGCATGAAAAAGTTTATTATTTTAAATTATGGTTAACTATTATGGCAAGATACCTTTATTCTCATGCTTGCATTTTGAACTTTAATATGCCTCATTTATTTTGTTTTATTTCTTTTGAATTTACCTAATTGTAAATAGCCCCCTTCTTGTAGGAACATATCTTTTTGCACTTTTAACCCAATATAATACCCAAAGTGTTTTATATATGTAAATACTCAACATGTGCTGACCTCAACCTTGTTTCCCATGTTCTAGTGATGTTTCCTTCCACCCAGGTGCAAAGGAGCCTGTTGTTACCTTAGAGGAGGAGCTTGTACTTGAGGATCCAGGGTTCATGGAACCAATTCAATAGTAGTTCGTGAAAGCTTCTGAGATGTCTAGGTTGCCCACTGCAACCAATTCATTTAGTTTTAGTTCTTTCATTTTCTCTGTATGTCCATGTGGACAAGTAATTAGAAATAATTGGATCATGTAATATTTATATCTTACTTTCAGCTGTTATGACTTTGTTGCTCTATTTTTCCATAGTATTTTGTGAGTGTTTTAGCTCCCCTTCTATCTAAATGTTGTACAAATGATTGGAGTATTGCTATAGTATTCTCAAAGTATAGAGTAGTGAGTGGTCCCCCCTTTAGTGGGTCCACTCCTTATAGAAGGCAACACCTATGGATAACTGGAAGGAGGCGTAGAGCATGTAGAAGTCAAAGGAAGCATAGCCAGAAGTGAAGATGGAGCCAAGTCTCCTCAGTATGAATAGCAGCAAGGACCACCAAAAATAACAAATGAGGGCGGCAAGCAAGCAACTAAGTGCAAGTCTGATCATACTCAGCCAGAAGGTGTGTAAGAAATCATAGATGCGATGAAGGCCAAAGTCTGATTCTTGACGTTGACAACACTGGAAAGAGTCGCAAACCTCTAGACCCAAAGAGTCAAGTTGATGTCATACCTCAAACAAAATATAGAACTTGACAATTATGAGATCACCATGTTGTAGTACTTGCTCCTGAATCACAATAACAAGGCACAAAGAATCACCAATAGTTTTGTGGAGGGCACAAAGACACACCCACAACATGTAAGTTGAAAACAACCCAAGGATATTCATAGAAAATTTTAGTTGCATGCTCTCAACTACTGTAGAGGATGTATGATAATCCTCATCAACTCAAAACTTGTAGGCCTTTTACTATAACTCAAAGGACTCTACAACATCAAAAAATATATTGTTTGCCTTCTTCCTATCAGCATTAGTGACCTTTGATAAAAGTTGGGGTAGAACAAGATAAGTAGGACGAGGTGGACGGGAAAGCTCTCTAGTAGAAAACTCCCAAAGACATCAGCCACACATGTAGAGGCACATAATCTAAACTTGATATCAATAATTGTGAATAATGAAAATTACTAGGAAAATAGGAACAAACATGATACTCGACGAGGATCCTAAATGTACCAAAATTGGAGATGGACAAGTAGGTGGCAAGGCAGAGGATTCCGCTGAATAGAGAAAGGGCTCGATCCAATGTCGACATGAGATGCAACAAATGATGAGGATGGACACCAAAACAAGGTGATGACAATATGATGAGGGTGGATGAAGGCCATAGACAAGACAAGCATAAGTGACAACGCCCCAGATAATAGAACAACTATTAGGAAGGCTACAACAAGGCACTATGATTCACCAAGAGATCGATCCAATCAATCAAAGAGAGGATTGACCGAGAAGAAGACTGATTAGGATAATGGTGGATGCGTAAGAGAATTGACAATAGGAGAGGAGATAGATCAATTAAAAAGAATTGATTAGAAAATAAAGATAATGTCGACTCATCGTTCCATTTAGTATATATACATGTACATGTGGTATCATATATGCAGGAAACCCCTTAGACAATGGGATAATACAAAGAGACATAATACACATATTTCTAATATGAAGATGTGTGATATTAAGAGGCATAATATGAATAGGCATAATACAAACTCTAACACTCTCCTTGAAACTCATGGTGGATCAACAACATTGAGTTTTAACAGATAGAAGGTGTGTTGAGATCGAATATGTGTGTTGTTAGGGAATCAACCAATTGAAACTCTGAAGGCACATAGTGAAGAGCAATAACATGATCATGCACATGTGAACACATGCATGTATGCGACGTCAACACTGATATACTTGGTGATAGTAGTAATTTTGACCGAGTGGCGACAAGCGGCAAAGATTAATAAGTAAAAGAGAGACACTAATGAAGGTGATGGTAACCTTTATGGGTCACATCTCTTGGTGAATCAATCCTATATGAGTACATATGGGTAGTGTATGGGTAATGTTGTAGAAGTTAATAAGATATTACTGGAGAAGTAAAGAAAATATTCTGATATTAAGAATCCAAAAGTATCAAATTTAAAAGGGATGAAGAAATGTTGATTCTTAAAGATTATTAACAATACTCTTAAGACAAATTGTCGATCATCCAAACAAATTCATAGAGCTCTGACAACTTGATTTGATTTTGCAACACAAATATATGGACATTGAACGTCATTGACTGAGGTGAACCCAACAATTCATCTATAACCAAATCCTTTGAGTTGGGCCACCACCCTTTCTTTGCTATAGCGATTTTTAAGAGATCCTAAATGGATTGTTTTGATAAGACAAATTTTCAATATTTAATTGGACGGACAATTCCGGTATATCATCCAATTCAGAGATCATAACAACGGGTGGTAAGTGAGAGAAAGCTCCAACTTCTCTCTAGAAACATCCCATAGGTCTCATCTCCCCCGCTCCGGTAAGCCCTAGTCCGGCGAGCCCCAGCCATCACTCCCACACCCTTCACAGTAAGTGCTTCTATGGGTTGGGCTACACCAAGCTCGGTCTTCTCCCCCCTGTCCGTTGAGCTCCGCACTTGATTTCTCTGAACACAAAAATGACAATGGGTGGTAAGTGAGAGATACCTCCAACTTCTCTCTAGAAACATCCCCAAGGTCTCATCTTCCCCGCCCGGGTGAGCCCCAGTCCGGCGAGCCCCAGCCATCGCTCCCCCACCCTTCACGGTAAGCACTTCTGTGGGTTGGGCTGCATCGAGCTCGGTCTTCTCCCCCCTGTCCGTTGAGCTCCGCCCTTGTTTTCTCAGCGTGGCCGGAGCGATCATATCAGGTTAACTGGAAAAGGTCTGGAACATCCTCCCCTTCCTCTTCACCCGACGTTTTATCATCTGTCTAGTGTGCTAGGCGGCGGCATAAAGGTACATCCTCCACTCCCTCTTTACTCCTCTACCCTCTTCACTCCTCAACCATTAATCCAGGAGTTTGGATCACTCCCGAGGCACCTAGCCTGCAAACCCAAGATAAAAAGGCAACATGCAGACCATTTAACCTTAACATCTAAATTTTTCCCCATCAATAGCGGCTAGAGCACACTCTCTCTGTTTCACCCAGGATAGTCTAATGCTCTAAAACATCCCTTTCCATAAATCTCTCTAGCTACCAACCTTTCTACCGGCTCTCGTTTCCCCTCCCCATGCCTTAATTGCAGTCACTTCGGTCTCGATTCACTGCTTCTCAGAGAATATCGTTTACAAAATTTTCTCACCTGCTCTCTCTGCCAAGACCACATCATGAGAATGGGAGGCCTGCTCACCCTGGCCACATGCATAAACAAGACTCGACTATCAAAAAAAGGCAAAACAAAAATCTTCAGGAATGCCCTAAAATAAAGAAAAACCTCGGCGTTAGACGACTGCACAAGGGTTCCATCTACACCTCCGGACATGAACTCGCGATTCACCTTCATGGAATATCCACTCTCAAACCCTTCTTACTCCACATGTGTTCCCCTACACACCGGGAAGGAACGACGTCCAATGTTTATCATGCAGGACCCCGGAGACAGGTCGAACTTGTGATAGGTCAACACCACATCAAACAAGATCCATCATAGAAAGGTATCATCTTTTTTCTCCCCAAAAGAAAAAAAAGACTACAAATCACACACTCACTACGCTCCACAAAACCCTAAACCCCCAATTTTTCACAGCGGATGATATCATCCCAAAAGACACGTTTCTCCTAAACCGCACTTTTCCTTTTTTAGGACAGGAAATAAATATACAACTAATCAACAAACACTTAGAGGAAAACCCCACCGCCCAAACCTAGAGAATAGCCCCTCCCAGAAAACCTTTTCGGGCCCTCCACTGCTTTTTTTGCAAAAGTAAACACCATTCAACTTCCAGATGCCCTTCCTGATTTACCTGCTTCAGATGCCACCAAGCAGGTCACACCAAAAGGAACTGTAAAACTCGTCCCCCCCCTAATAAATCTCAGAACTCATGCAGACCTTGAGCCTTTTTTTCCCTAGGCACCTTTCTGAAAAAGGTTTGACTTACAGAGAAAATCAGCGAGTTCCAAAAAAAAGAGATATAATCTATAGACGCCCCAACCATCCCTCTCCCTTTCCTCCACTCACAAGCAACGCCTTTGCATGCCTTGCAAACCTCCCTCCCAAGCATGCAGACACGCCCAAAACCCAACATCAGCATATAAACACCAGATTTGTACCATTTTCAAAACCCTACCACAAGCCACCAAACCACTTAGCTTCACCACCGAAACCCCACCCTTCCATTACTACTTACGGTTCCTCCATACTCAACACCAACACCAACCCTTCACCATCAACCATGAAAACTCCGGAACACCTTGAATATGCGATAGCCCTTGACCTACCTGCAAATTCCATGAGGCTACTCAAAGTCGTCACTCTGAGGAGCATTCTTATCTCCATTGAAAACAACATAGATAACAACCCGATAAATGTCCTTGATATCACCCGCGCTCTAGCCTTCCTCATCCCAGGACAGAAAATCCTAAAACCTAAAATCTTTTCTCCAACCCAGCTGATATACACTATTCCTAAAGGTACAAAAATCAACCATCTCTTCAACCAGATTCTCACTATACCATGTGGATCTAGCTATTTTTACAGCCAGATTGTCAAAATGGACGGCTGACCTTGGAGCTTTCCCTGCTCCTGCGGGTGACTCAGACTGGGTAGCCTTCACCAACCTCCCACCTCACCTCTGGGAAGTAGAGATTTTCATAGGCATAGCCCACTCCATCGGGGCTACTCTTCAATACATCATCCCAGAAACCCTACATCCTACCCAATACATAAAATCCTTTTTCCTTTTTGCAGTCAAAGATGCTATTTCCTTACCACCTTACATCAATATTAGGATTGGAGAATCTGTCTATAACATCAAAATGTCTGCCGAACATCCTTCGGAAAATAGAACAACCTTCTCTGATCTTTCAAACCATCCACCTTCATGGTTCTTCCCAAACAAAGATAGAAAGACACCAAATCTTACCCGCCTTTCAGGTGAAAGACACCACGTTTGGGAAAGAAAAAACTCAAACACCACCTCCTCCGATAACACAAACCTTCTTTCAAGCTGAAAAAGAACCAGAACCCCCACTCCCCCCATTCATGGATACACCTCTCCACCATCTGGCACCATTTTTCCTTCCCCAACTTCTACCAAGGAAAGCTGCCAAGCTCAAAACTCAAGCCAAAACACTTTGAGAAAACAAAAACCAACCATGCTAAAGGATGTCAGCTCTTCGTAGAGTACTCAGCCAAAGAGCTCAGAGCAAAGGCAAGGAGGCAGAAACACCCAAAAGCTTATGATGCAAGGACCTAAAGAGGCAAACAAGAAACTCACCGTCAACAAAACGGATTCATGTACATCCACAAACACTTCACCCAGTTCATCCTATGCAAAATCTTCTATTCTTGATACCTCTTCCCCACTTTTTACAAAGTCTATAAACTATGACATAGATAGCATAGAGGACCTTGCATCTTGGTCTAACATCACTAGTTTCATGAAATTTGCAAAAAATATAGGCATACAACTTGAAGATGAAGACAAAGCACATAAAGCTCTAGACGACATTGAACTCTTTATGGGTTGCACCAAAAAAAGAGATTTGGAAACTACCAATAAAAATTTTGACCTTCTCAAAATTGACTAGCCTATTTTTTTTATAAAAAACCTTCCTTCTCTCTCTAAACATATCCACCAAATATGCGATTTTTTTCTTGGAACGTCTGTGGGGCTGCAAATCTTGATAGACGTAAGGAAATCCGCTCACATATATACAAAAATAAAATTGACCTGATCACTATTCAAGAGACTAAAACTAGTCTCTCCCCCTTTGCTCTCAAAACCATAGGAGGTAATAGAATCACAGAATGGGTCCAAATCTTCCCCACTGTCTTTAAAGGAGGTCTCTTAGTTGGATACAACAATCTTACCTTCTCCGCCCTAAACTCCACCACACTTGACTACTCCATAACCATCGCTTTTAAAAACACATCCGATGGTTTTTGTTGGAACTTCTCTGGGGTTTATGGAGAACTTGGACAAAATAAATCAGCCTTCTTAACTGAACTAAAGTCGCTTATGACTTATTTCCATATGACTCCCTGGATTATCAGTGGGGACTTCAATCTGATAACCCAAAACTCTGATAGATCCAACCCCACAAATTCTGCTCAACCCATGTCAGCTGCTGACAAACTCTTTAGCCAACTCCTCACAAAACATGCATTAATTGGATTAAAACCATCAAATGCATCCTTTACATGGTCAAGAAAACAAACTTTCGCCAGGCTTGACCATTTCATCTGCTCCACCCTGTGGGAAGACAAACACCCACTCTCAATGGTTCAAATCTCTCGCAGAGCCATCTCTGATCATTTCCCTCTTATTCTCGATACAACAACAATATCATGGGGTAAGCGACCTTTCAAATTTGACAATTTCTGGCTCTCCATAAACAACTTTACCACCAGCTGTGTAGAGCATTGGAAATTGGCTGACTCCCAGACCACAAACCTAGGCCTCCACATTCTCCAAAACACAAAAAGCATCAAAATACACATCAAAAACTGGAAACACACAAACCCAAACAAGCTCTCTGAAACCTTAAAAAACTTAGAAGAACAATTCCTCTTTGTGGACAAGGACCCTACAACTGACCCAGCTCTTGTCCTTTCAATTAAAGCTGACCTTGACTTCACAAAAAAGTGTATTGACACTAGGTGGAGACAAAGGGAAAAAATCACATGGGCAAAAGAAGGGGATACAAACACAAAGTTCTTTCATAAAATTTGTAACAAAAATTACCGAAAAAACTCCATCACATACCTTCTGGTAAATGAAAGGATCACAACCCACAAACAATCTATCACAAACCACATTACTGACTATTTCAAAAAAATCTTCAACAACAACCACAACCCCTCCTGCCTAAATGACTTGGATTGGACTATGATATGCCTTACAAACATTGAAAATCCTCTAGACCTTATAAAGCCTTTCTCCCCAGAGTAATTGGACTTGGCCATAACTACACTAGGATTAAATAAATCACCTGGACCTGATGGTCTAAATGTAGAATTCTATCTTGCAAACTGGAATCACTACACAATTGAATTCCTGACTTTGCTTAAGACTTTCTACGAAAGTGAAAAACCCCACAACATCATCAAGCACCTAAACCAAACTTTCATCACCCTAATAAAAAAAACAATCAACCTGACCTTATCTCCTAGTACAGACCCATCAGCCTTATCAACACATCTTATAAAATCTTAGCCAAAACTCTAGCAAATAGAATAAAACCACACATGAACAAAATCATTCCCCTCAACCAAAATACCTTTCTCAAAGGTAGAAGCATACAAGATGCTTACCTGATGGTAAACGAAACTATACATCTCTGTCACAAAAACAGAACACCTTTGCTAGCCATCAAATTGGACTTTGAAAAAGCCTTTGACTTTGTAAACGAGAACTGTTTAACAAAAACACTTACTGGCTTTGGATTTCCACACAAATGGGTCAGATTGATCCATGCATGCATATCCACAAACCACTTTTGAATAATCATAAATGGAGTTCCATTTGGTTATTTTCACAATTCAAATGGCCTCAGACAAGGCGACCCCTGATACTCGTCGTTTTGCAATATCAATCACTAAGATGGTTAATCCTAGAGTTTAAACCTTTTTTACTTCCGGTTTTAAGGGTAGTATAGAAGGGTCGATCCCACAGGACAACTAATTAGAGATTGTTCTTAGAACCCAAAGATTTGAAGAACTTTTATTAATTGTTTTTGGTATTTTTCTTTTTAAAGCAGAAAGTAAATTCCAGTTGGGGGTTTGAATGATTACACTAATGAAAGAAGGAAATCACTTAACAAGAATTAACATGCACAAGGGAAAAATAAAAAGATTGTTAACACAAGCAAACTAAATGAATGAAAGACTAAGAATTAAAGAAAACGAAGATGCGGTGTTTAAAACAATAGATGGAAATCGAGGCTCGTAGGGGTTTTCACCACCTTAGCCTGGGTGATAACAACTAAATCTTAAACGACAATTCAATGAAGGCTTGCGAATTAAAAACTCATAAAAGAGAAACTCCACAAGAGCCCATTGGTCCTGGTGCTCATGCTTCCTAGTTTATCAACCTAAAAGACGAGAATCCACGGTCATATCAAAATGTCTATGTAATCGATTTTATTGTTCTAAATCCGGATTTCCATGGTCACATCCATCCGGATTAACATGCGATCTAAAGATCGACTATTCAATTAAAATCGATTACCATCTAGTCGTTTAAGAAGAAGTCGTTAAAACCATGGCTAAGAGGTTATTCCCCTTGCCCCGATAAGAGACTACTCACACATAGAGAAATGGCAGTCGGAGGAAGAAAGAATTGAAGCCATAGTCTAGCCCAGGAATCAGGAAATCAATCCTTATGCTAGAGACGATGAAATGGCTTAACTCTTTGTTCCTTGCTCCAGAATAAAGCACGGATGAAAGCAGATCAAGACTAAAGCGGGAAGAAGATACAAGAACGAGAATGGAAGAACGTTGCTTGAATTTAAAACTACTTTATTGTATAAAATGAAAATGATTACAAGCCTAATTGCTGCAGAATCATAATACAAAGAAATCCAAGATGATACAAAAGATGATCCTTGGGAGGAGGAAGTGCTCTTCCTTTTATAGGAGAAGGAGAGGTAGGCTATCTAAAAAAAGAGGGGGGAAAAAGAGAGGGAGCCATCCTTTTGAATTTTCAGATCTAGTCAACAAACTCTTGATTGTCTTTCTTTAATGCAGATTCTCGCAGCAGAAATTTCGAGCGAATTTCCGTTCTCCAGAGAATTTAAAGTGCGCCCGAAAATAGAATTTTCCTGTAGGCCTTTGAATTACCTTTCCAAATCATATTTGAACATTAAATTCCGCCTTAGGATGTGAGAGTTATGCTAATTTTGGTGCAAGGTATGTATTTAAGTCAGCATTGCGGGAAACTGAATTGCCTCCTATCTTGATCTCTTCTTTTCTCAATTTAATTACTTAGATAATTCCTGAAAATTAGGAAAAATATCATAAGAATTTAGGAAAAGTATATAAAGAAGATGAAAGTGCTATTTATTTTTGAATTAGCTAAAATTAACAAAAAAAGTCCTAATTACTTATTCTAAATGAAGTAAAAATAAGAGATGAATATGCATTCATCAACCCCCTCTCCCCTTACCTGTTCATTATAATCACAACCATTCTCTCCCGCATGATACAACTTGGAAAAATAATCAGTGGCCTCATTAACTCACCAGAGGAATGCAAAGAGAACATTATACAATTTTCCGATGATACGATAATCCTCTCCTCCCTAGAGGATGCCTCTTTACTCAGTATCTTCAGAATCCTAGGCATTTTCTCCTACATTTCAGGACTTAAAATAAATCTCCAAAAATCGTTCATTTTTGGGGTACACCTTGAACAATCTATCTTGGAAAGATACAAAGATCTCCTTAGATGTAAGATTGATGACTTCCCCATTCAATACCTAGGTCTACCCATTGCCCCCCACAACATCACAAATTCTACCTGGTCCCCCATCATAGGAAAAATAAATAAAAAACTCTCTGCTTGGACAAATAACGTTCTAAATCTCTCGAGAAGGCTTACTCTTCTAAACAGTGTCAACACTCCTATCACCACACACTACCTGAGTTGTATACCCCTTCCATCCAAAACTAAATTGCTCCTTGACAAATTGCGAAGGAAATTCCTCTGGAACAACTATCATCCGTCCATAAAATCTAGAAAACACTACCATCTGGTTAATTGGGACACTATTACTTCCCCTTTTGACCAAGGTGGCTGGGGTATTCTAAACATTGAAACCCATGCTTTCTGCCTCATAACAAAAATTATCAACAGTCTGGTTAAAAATAAGATAAAAATCTAGACGAGCCTCATCAACTGCAAATACTATCAAAAACCCCCTCACTGGCACAAAGTACCAAAAAAAACAGCCTCACCCCTTTGGAAATACATAAACAAAAATATCCAAAAAATAACCCAACTCATCAACACTACTCCATACTCTCACCTAAAAATCTCCTTCTGGAACGATCCTTGGTTTGAAAAAAATTCTGTTCTAAACCTGCACACAAATTGGACCATCCCAAACAATCTCCTCAAGATCAACATTATCAAGGCCCTTAGGCTTCTAACCAGCAACAGAACAAACACTCTCAAAAGATGCATTCTCATGCATCTCAAATCAGACGACATCTGTGCTTCAAAGCAGACACTTGAATATAATTCCTCAAACAATATCACTTGGCGATGGGGAAACTCTTACTCTGTTAAAAAAGCTTACACTCACCTATCTTACAGAGGTCTATCCCCCCACTACAAAAATATGGAAACAAAAATAGCAACAAAAACATAAAACCTTTCTTTGGCTACTCCTTCACAACAAGCTGCTTACTGGACAAAACCTTTCCAAGAGGGGCTTCATTGGTCCTTCCAGATGCCCTCTATGCAAATTGGACACAGACTCGGTAGAACACATTTTCTTTAAGTGTAACTTCTCACTAAGCATCTTCTCACACTTCAAACGAAATTTCCAGTTAGATCTCCAATCAGCAACCTTTCCCCTACATATTATACCAAACAGACACTACAACTCCTTCATGGGAAATGATATTTTCATCATCATTAGCTGGAAGCTTTGGCTTGAGAGAAACAACAAATTCTTCAACAACACTCTAAAATTGAGGCAAAATATCATCTCACAAATAGATGCAGACCTTCACTTGCTCACCATGTGCAGGTAAACAGGTTCTAGATGGAAAGTAAACTCTGAAGAAGGTGAATCTGAAGTCCATTTTCTCTGTGACATGAAGGCTATGGTGGGCGATGAAATAGGTGTTAGTTTGCTGCAACAACATCGATGATATTATTCTGTCAAGTAGCTGCATTTTTTCTGAAAAATTTCTGGATTAGTGTTACAAGGGGCTTGTTAAGGGGTGCCTCCCGCCTAAATTTTTAACATCACTTTCATCTCTCAGCAGAACATTACTTACGCATTTCAACCTGTATGACTCGTCAAAGCAGGTGTTTGCTTGCTTTGTTTTAAATATATGCTATGACCTTTATCAAAAAAAAAAATTGGACGAAAGTTTTAACTGAAGTGAAACTCGGCTCACCTTAGTTAGGTAGGGTCTGATCCCTTGTTCCTCTTGGTGTCTAAATGTGTTGGTTTCCCAACAGGCAAGCTGCAATAGCGTTGTTTGGCTAAGCTGGTAATTTTGTTCCTAAGATATCCTTTCACTTTCCAGCTTGATACGGTAAGGTGAGACCTCGCAATACACAATGGTGACATGACGGTCTTAATTGTAGTTTTTTCATTAGTTATACTTGGGGTGCATAGGTGTGTGTATACGGATCGGAGCCTCATTGCCACACACCAGTTCCGACTCAATTCAACCTTTTGCGTGACGTGGTATTAATATATAATATAAAATTTGTCTCTAAAAGTTTGTTAAATTGGCCTATTAGCTCAGTTGGTTCCAGACCTGCATGTGCCAGACAAAAGATCTTTGCAGTTTATTGATAATATATAGTAGCCATTAAATCATTTGGGGATGTAGCTCAGATGGTAGAGCGCTCGCTTAGCATGCGAGAGGTACGGGGATCAATACCCCGCATCTCCAAATTTCTTATTTTGATTTGAAAAAGCAAAAGGCTGATTCCATCTTGGTTTCAATTACATCAGCATTATATCTTCAAATTAGATTTTTATATATTATGTGTGATTTTTATAAGGCACATTTGAATTCAGCAGACTTTCTAAATTATTTTTGAACTAAAATATATTTAGCGGGGCATGTTCATAAGACTAAATTAATGATATTATATCATATGTAACTTTTTATAAGCACATTTTTTACTTCAAAACTTAGTAATTTGGTTTTGAATCTATACCCCTTACATTTAGTTTATGTGTTTGATACATGTAAACAATCAACAATTTAATCCAAACTTATTAGACTAAATCCATATCATCCGGGGATGTAGCTCAGATGATAGAGCACTCGCTTAGCATGCGAGAGGTACGAGAATCGGTGCCCCACGTCTCCAAATTGTTCATTTTGTTTTGAAATAGCAAAAGGCTGACTCCATCTTGGTTTCAATTACTCAGCTTGGTCACTACATCTCCAAATCGGATTTTTATATGTTATGTGTGACTTTTGTAAGACACATTTGAATTCAGCAGATTTTCTAAGTTATATTTGAACTAAAATATATTTAGCGGGGCATGTTAATAAGACTAAATTAATGATATTATATCATATGTAACTTTTTATAAGCTACATTTTTTACTTCAAAATTTAGTAAATTGTTTTTGAATCTATACCACTTACATTTAGTTATATGTTTGATACATGTAAATAATCAACAATTTAATCCAAACTTATTAGACTAAATCTATATCATCCGGGGATGTAGCTCAGATGATAGAGCGCTTGCTTAGCATGCGAGAGGTACGAGGAATCGGTGCCCCACATCTCCAAATTGTTCTATCTATTTTGAAATAGCAAAAGGCTGACCCCATCTTGGTTTCATTACATCGACTTGGTTTTCATTACATCTCCAAATCAGTTTTTTACATGTTACGTGTGACTTTTTTAAGACACATTTGAATTCAGCAGACTTTCTAAATTATATTTGAACTAAAATATATTTAGCGGAGCATATTAATAAGACTAATTTAATGATATTATATCATGTGTAATGTTTTATAAGCTACATTTTTACTTCAAAATTTAGTAAATTACTTTTGAATCTATACCATTTACATTTTAGTTATATGTTTGATACGTAAATAATCAGCAATTTAATCCAACCTTATAGTCTAAAGCTATACTACTTACATTAGATATCTTTCAATAATAATCAAACACTTATAGATATAAAATATGTATTATGTAATAAACGATAAGTTATATAATGTTTATAAATGGTTTGATGATATTTTGTTATATATCATGATTTTTGACATCTCATTTAAACTGTATTCTTTTCATCTATTAGACTTTGTTCAAAACTTACATTTATGATGATGGTACATATAGTTTACTTTCCCAATTTCAAAATTTTGACATAGGTTTTTATACAAGCTGGGCCACGACCATGGTAAACCAGGCTCAAAAGATTCATTACATGTATATAGAACCAGATTTTTATATATCATATATAACTTTCGTAAGATATATTTGATTTTGGTTTTTCTAAATTACATTTGAAAATATGTCTGTTGGGTCACATTAATCAGACTAAGAAACCAATGTAGTTTATGTGTATTGAGCAATTACAAATCGAAAGCATGATTTGACCTTATAGATTGAATCTATACTACTTATGTTAGATATCTTCGAATAATAATCTCAATCAAACATTCTGTAGATATACAATATGCATTATGTAATCAAATAATTTTTATAAATGGTTTGATGATATTTAGTTATATGTCATGATTTTTGACATATCATTGATGCAAGAGTTTTTAGTCACAAAAAAAATTTCTTTGATTTTATGTGTTGTTTTGTTGTTTATCTAATTAATAATGCATGAGATGATACTAATGGCCTGTGATATTTAAATGCATCAAATTATTTAATCTTTAATATTTAAGATGATTTAATATTTATCCCGAGTATTTATCCACATTCTTGTGTATTTTCAAGTACAGTGAAACTTCACAGAGTCGATACTACCGACACCATAAGTCAGTGGTACTGACTTCACGTCAGTAATTTCTCATAAAGATTCACACAGACTTGATACTACCAACACTCCAAGTCGGTAGTACCGAAATCACATCAGGAAAGAACAAGGATGAATCGCAAAAAGTCGATACTACCGAGTTTGCAAACTCTGTACTACCGAGATGACGTCAGGAAAACAAGGCTTGGGCGACCGGAAGACTCGATGCTATCGAGATAAGTCGATATATCGACATTGTCAAGAGTCACGACTACCTTAGGATCTCGGTACTACCGACTACCAAGTTGGTACTACCGAGTCTGCCCGACTTGACAAATCTGAAGATGACAATCTAATCCAACGACATATGTTATTTCATACCGTAAGTGACTCCTATGACCTAAGGGGAGTTTGTCCATACGAAGGGGAGTTGTCGTATTCCATTGCACGGCATGAGAGAGAGAGAGAGAGAGAGAGAAGAGGAGAAAGGAACTAAAGGTTTCATCGAAGATGATCTAAGCACCTCTGGAAGGCAAATCGACAATCGGAAGACAACCGATTGCACACACGACGTAGGGGATCATCCAGACCAGCTATTCACCAGGGGTTACTTAGTTTCTCTAATGTTTCCCATGTTTTTCTCTTTCTCCACCATGTATTCATCAATGAAAACTATGAAGATGCATTGTTCTTTATTTTCTCCACCAGGGGTTACTTGATTTGCATGCATTAATATCATCTTTATCTTCATTTTTTGGATATAAATCTATGAAGATGCATTGTTCTGTTTATGCCTGATCAACATAGATAGATTATTAGACTCTTAATCATTTTAGGATAGAGGTTAAGGGTTAGAAAGTATATATTTACCCGTTTATTGCACCCCTTAGGACAGACAGAGAATAAACGAGAGGAGAAACTCTGAGTTAAATCATAAATCACCTAACTAATCAACCAATTGCTATGGAAATGAGGTTGGTATTAGAATAGGTAGTGAACTATGTTGCGGGAGTGGGCAGTTCTGACTACAGGCTCTTTATCTGGGAATAAGGGTAATGCATATTAGTGTATGGAATGAATTACAGTATTATCTGTGGTGAAACCACAATCCTAAGGAATTCCTTAAATCTAAGTAATTTAAGTGTTAAGTATGTTTCATTTTGTTTTTTCTTCTATTCAATCAAACTCATTCATTTACACTGACCTAGATGATTAGACCGTAGTTAGTAGTAGTCTTTGAAGAATGTTTCCATGTGTTCGACTCGGGCCTCAAAAGGGCCTATATTACTTCGATACATTCACTTGCATATAACACACGGTAAACACATGTCAATTTTTTGTCACCGTTGCTGGGGAAACTGTAACATCCATCACTACGGGTGATGTGGTCGACCACTCTAGGCCAACCTTTTTTTTCCATTTCACTTAGAGCTGAATTATAAAATTTCTATTACTTCTATCTTCGCTACTGCACACTTATAATTAGTTTTCTACTTTCAGGCACTGGTGTATGGTGCATACTCGAGCCCACGATTATGGAGAGCCATCTTCACCAGGGTTTGGG
The DNA here is from genome assembly GCA_963693085.1 of Alisma plantago-aquatica. NCBI lineage: Eukaryota > Viridiplantae > Streptophyta > Magnoliopsida > Alismatales > Alismataceae > Alisma > Alisma plantago-aquatica. Next base: position 1,531,607,342 of record OY856410.1, read on the forward strand.
CAAGAAAAAATCCTTCACAGAGAGAGGGAAGCTTTACAGTCAGTGGATAGATACAACTAAACTCTACGACCATCACCTCTGCTTGAGAGACCTGCAACACCAGAAGAACCAAAGATAGTAGAAGTGGAGGGAGAAGAAGAATAGATAATGTGGAAGAGGCTCAGAGCCTCTGCCACAACAACACAAAAAGGACCAATCAAAAGACAAGCCAACAATGTGGGTAGCTACAAGACTGACCCAGGGTTGATCTCTTTGATTAAATCCCAAGCTTTCCATGGTTGTAGTTCTGAAGATCCAATGGTGCACATCAGCAACTTTGTGGAGAACTGCGATATTGTCAAGATAGATAGAATATCGACAACTGTGATATATCTGAAGCTTTTTCCATCATCATTGACAGACAACACAAAGTCATGGTTTTATAACCTTGATGGCAAATGCATTGAAACGTGGGATCAGATGATTGACACCTTCTTTGAGCATTATTTCCCTCCACAGAAGACTAATGACTTGGTAAAGAAGATCCATAATTTCAGATAACAAGCCGATGAATTCTATTCTGAAGCATGGGAAAGGTTCCAGAGTATGATGTGGAGAGTACCTCATCATGGAATCGATCTTCTATGACATGCAAAGATATTCTATTATGTCATGCACAAGGGAGAAAGGACTACACTCGATAGTGTAGGAGCATGGTTCATCCTCAACAACAAACATGCCCGCTGTCATTAGATTTTAAAGAATACATCTAAAAATCAATCATGGAAAGATGAGAGAGAGCTTTCGGCAACCATAAAAAGTGTAGGTGAGTCCTAGGTCATCTTTGTATTAAATGAGAAGTTAGACTTGATTGATAAAAAGCTATGTTCCAACGATGGATCACCTTTAGAAGAAGAAGAGGAAGAGTGTAAATTCATGTACCAACAACAATAATATAGGGGAAATGATTACGCTTGGAGGAAGGATCCTAAAAAGTTTCAACATGACCCATCACAGATGCAACAACCAAAGCCACAACAGTTTGGTAGCCAAACATAATATCAAAAGGAACAAAAGAAGATTGATTGTATTGAAGAAATGCTTGGAAAGATGGTCAGTTAGAATGAAGTGTTGATAGGACAAACACAAAGAGAACTCCAGAAATAGGGGGTGAGGATCCGCAATATAGAAACACAGATTTTGCAAATAGCAGCGGATGTAGGTACCTTGAAGCAGCCAAACCAACAGGGGTTCCCGGCTAATACCAACGTGCCTTTTGGAAATCAACACGTCAAGGCAGTCCTACTACGCAGTGGCAAGACATTGTTGAATAAGGCACCGATAACCATAGATGCAGGTGGCGCTATAGAAGAACAACTCAAACTGTGACAGTAGATGTGAGTGAATCATATAGTATGGAATAGGAGAAAACATCTGAAGAGCACACTGATGAGGTAGAAGATATAAGATAAAAACCATATATACCGCCTCATTAGAGAACACCAGTACCCTTTCCAAATAGCTTGAAGGCAACCAAAGCAGACTGACAGTTCCAGAAATTTTTATAAGGTTTTGAAAAGCTATCTATCAATATTCCACTTATTGATGAAATTGAGCAGATACCTTCATATGGAAAGTTCTTGAAAGACATCATCAATAAGAAGAGACAGATACCTGAGGATGAGGTGGCAGTGTTAAAGGACTGGGTGAGTGCTTTTATTCTGGGAACACTACCTCCAAAAAGACAAGACCCTAGTTGTTTCAACATCACGTGCTACATAGGATAGACTAAGTTTGGTGAGGCCCTATGTGACTCAAGGGCTAGTATCAACCTCATGCCTTTGTCAACCTTCAAAAATCTAGGTTTAAAGGAGACAAAAAAAAGTACTATGACTATTGAATTGGCTGACAACTCTGTGGTCAGGCCATATGGCATTTGTAAAGATGTCCTAGTGAAAGTGGATCAATTTTTTTTTCCTGCCGATTTTGTGGTAATGGAAATGCAAGAGGATAAAGGCAACAAACTTTTGCTAGTTAGGCCATTCCAAGCCACCATTGACATGATCTTGGAAATGGGTAGAGGATGTATGACAATGGGCACTTGTGATGATCGGTTTGAAATAGAGGTACCTGAACACCCAAATGAAAAGGGGGATACAACACGGTGTAACATGCTGCAACACATGGAGGGTAAGATTTCTTTGTGTTTGGGGAAGCCATTTCTTGAAATGGCTCATGTGATGACCAAGGTGGAAAAAGATACTCTGGCAGTTGATATAATTGAAACACCAAGATAATCTCATTGAAAGAAGTAATATGTTACCCAAATGATAGAGAAGAAGACTATGACCTAGCTACTATAGAGGAGGTCATTGTTGATTCATTGATGCTCATATATCCAAAATTACCTTTGGAAGCATGCCTGATGAATAGAGTAGATGACAACACACACATCCGCTCTCTGGAGGAGTGCATATTGATGCCGAAGGTGGTACACTATTATTACACAAGATATTTTGAAGACTTGGGACCACCTCCCCACCACTAGTTCCATCTCTATTGAACCCTCCTGAGTTGGAATTGAAGCCGTTACCGCCACATCTAAAGTATGTCTTATTGGCCATAGAAGAAAAGCACCCAATGATTATATCATCATTCTTGAGCGGTGAAGAAGAGGGACAATTGCTTGCTGTATTGAAGAACCACTGAGCTGCTTTTGGGTGGTCTATAGCGGACATCAAAGGAATCCCCCCAATTTTGTGCCAACACAAGATCTGACTAGAATAAGGAGATAAAATAATAGTCCAACCTCAACGCCGACTAAACCCTATCATGTCTGAGGTAGTGAAAAAAGAAGCGGGCAATCTTCTTGCGGTAGGTATTATTTATGCAATTTCTGATTCTATGTGGGTTAGCCCAACTCAGGTAGTTCCTAAGAAAGGGGGGATCACTATCACGACCAATGTAGCTATATGAATTAATTTCGACTAGGTTGGTGATGGGGTGGCATGTTTGCATAGATTATCATCATTTGAATGCCATCACTTTAAAAGATCATTTTCTACTACCTTTCATTGATCAGAATTTAGAATGACTCGCCAGTCATTCACACTTTTGTTTCCTCGACGGGTATTTCGGTTACAATCAAATTTTGATCGAGCCAAAGGATCAGGAGAAATCCACTTTCACCTTCCCTTACAACATGTTTGCATATAGACATATGCCATTTGGCTTTTGTAACACCCCTGCTACCTTCCAACGATGTATGCTTGCCATTTTCTCTGATATGGTAGAGAGGTGCTTGGAGGTGTTTATGGATGATTTTTCAGTGTATAGAGAGTCATTTAGTGATTTCCTATACAATTTGGATAAGGTTTTACAAAGGTGTGAGGACACTTACTTAGTCTTAAATTGGGAGAAGTGTCATATGATAGTGAGTGAGGGAATAGTGTTGGGGCACAAAGTGTCCAACAAGGGTATGGAAGTAGATCTGGTTAAGATAGAAGTTATCTCCAAGCTACCTCCACCGACATCAGTGAAAGGATTAAGGAGCTTTCTAGGACATGCTGGGCTTTGCCGTCGGTTTATCAAAGATTTTTCCAAAATTGCTAAACCCTTGTCGGAATTTTTGGAAAAAGATGCTGAATTTTCCTTTTATGATTGATGTTTGAAATATTTTGAATTATTAAAGGAAAAGCTAAGTTCTATGCCTATTGGGAAGGCTCCTGATTGAAGCATAATTTGAGATGATGTGTGATGCATCAGACTATGTTGTGGGAGCTATTTGGGACAATACAAATATAAAGTTCCTACTGTCATATATTATGCATCCAAAACTTTGAATGATGCACAACTTAATTACACAACCACAAAAAAAAGAACTCTTAGTGGTTGTGTCTGCAATTGAGAAGTTCCACTAGTACCTAATAGGGGCAAGGATGATTGTTTGTACTGACCACGCTGCCATAACATACCTATTATAAAAGAAAGATGCCAAACCTAGATTGATTAGGTGGATTTAATTGTTATAGTAATTTGACATAGATATTAAAGACAAGGCGGGGGTGGAAAATGTGGTAGCAGATCACCTATCTAGGCTGGAAAGAGTGAATGAAAAAGATGTAGATATTCCCATTATTGAGGTTTTTCCAGATGAACAACTCTTTGCTATCAAGGTTAAGGATCCATGGTTCACATATATTGTTAACTATTTAGCATGCAAAGAGTTACCTGCAGGTTGGGGGTATCAAGAAAAGAAGAAAATTTTACACGCGTTGAGGGTTTACATTTGGGATGATCCTATTCTTCTTAAATAATGTAGGGATGGACTGTTGAGGAAGTGTGTCCCCGAGTGTGAGGTAGAGAGCATTTGGGCACACTGCCATTCTTTGCCTACGGGAGGGCATCATGCTAGATCTAGGACAATGACCAAAGTGTTAGAGAGTATATTTTATTGTCCAACTTTGTTTAAAGATGCATATGATTTCGTTCATCATTGTGATGCTTGTCAAATGTGTAGGTCACATTTCTAAGCTACATGAGATGCCATTGAATGTGTTTCAAGAAGTTGAAGTTTTTGATCTTTGGGGCATCAATTTCATGGGTCCATTTGTGTTGTCCAATTCTAGCCTTTATATTTTACTTGCGGTTGACTATGTATCTAAATGGGTGGAAGAAATTCCAACCCGCACCAATGCCACTCAAGTGGTGTGCATATTTATGAAGGAAAACATTTTCTACAAGTTTGGTGTTCCTAGATTGATCATTAGTGATGGTGGATCACATTTTGCCAATAGGAAGTTTAGAGCCTTACTTAGTAAATATGGGGTGAAACATTGAGTGGGTACTCCTTATCACCCACAAACACAAGGCCAAGTGGAGGTGTCCAATAGAGAAGTGAAAAAGATCTTGGAAAGGATAGTTTCCACTAGTAGGACAAATTGGAGTTTCATACTTAATGACACTCTTTGAGCATATAGGATGGTCTATAAATCACCCAAAGGGACAAAACCATTTAGGTTGGTTTACAGTCGTGCTTGTCATTTACTAGTAGAGCTTGAACATAAGGCGAAATGGGAATTTAGAAAGTTAAACTATGGATTGGATGAAGCAGGTAAGAAAAGGCTTTTGGAGATGAATAAACTAGATGAGCTTAGGATGGATGCTTATGAAATTTCTAGGATTTATAAGGAGAGGACAAAGAAGATTCATGATAGGCACATTGTGAATAGGGTGTTGCTTCCAGACCAAAAGGTTATCCTTTTTAATTCCCAACTTAAGTTACATCCGGGCAAACTGAGGTCCAAGTAAAGTGGACCATTTCTGATTGAGCAAGTTTTTCCCCATGGTGCAGTGAAGTTTTTAGATGGGACTAGGTCATTCCTTGTTAATCGCCAAAGATTGAAGCACTACTATGGTGGCGCACCCTGAATCGGAACATCAAGATGAAAAATTCAAAGGTACCAAGCCAAAAATTCCAACTCGGTACTACCAACATTCTAGTCGGTAGTACTGACATATGACATCAGTAATCCAGGGCTGCTCGATTCAATGGTAGATGCAAGCTTCATCGCATGGTCGGTGGCACCGATCCATGACTCATGTAAGTACTACTGACTTGGACTTGATACCACCGACTCCGTGCAATCCATTCTCAAGACATCATCAAACGTCAGTCGTCGATACATATGAGCCACGGATTTGTGTCTATAACTTGGTACTACCGGCATAAAAGTCAGTAGTTCTGACTTTTCTCGACTCAGCTATAAAAGGAGGGGTGGTTAACCTATTTTATTCACACCACTTCCTCCACTCCTCCTAGAACTTAGAGCAGAGCTGCATCGGATGCTTATGATCTTCAATGAGTTAACGATCTTCATTGAGCTTCTCTTGCCTAATCATCTTTCTTGCATTGGCATCATGGCACCAAGGAGAGGTCCTTCTACGTTGGCTGATCAAGGTGAGTTGGTTCCTCGACCAACCCACATCCAACATTCATCTTCAGAGATTAAGAAGCTCTATGAAGAGCTACAGACGAGGCAGATAATACCAACATAATATGGAGATCACACATTGATCGAAAGGGCAGGCTTCACTAACAACATACGATGGGTATGTCAGACGCAACTCATGGAGGGGGACAATCCTTTCTTCAATGACTGGAAGACTTACCCAGATCTCATCCTGGAGTTCTTGGTGTCGCTAGATGTTCTTGTTGTCCCCGAGCATAAGTTAGGAGGCAAATGGTGGGAAGGAAAAGTCAATTTTTTCCTCTTCAACAACAACTATTCCATCACTGTGCGGGCCTTCAACCACATCTTCAACTACGCTCACATCTCACAACACTCGGCTCCTTCTAACTTCAACTATGACTTGGCTTGCGAGTAGTTGACTAAGGTGTCGGTGGGCTTTTGCATAAACCGACATATCAACTCTGTTACTGACATTGAGATCCCCTTTGCTCGAATCCTTCACCACCTTTGCACCAATAGTATATTTGCTCGGTCCAGTCAAGCTCAAGGGCAGGTTCAAAAGGTGGATCTCTACTTCCTTTCCAGGCTACTGGAAGGGTAGACTATCAACTTTGGATCCTTCCTTCTGCTCCACATTATCTTTGTTCAACTCAACATGACAAGAAAGGCACTAATTTTATTTGTGGGTCTAATCACCCCCATTGCATTACATTTGTGCCTTTATTTGTCCACCCTCATTTCGTTGGAAGATACAATGAAGTTGGACCTCCTGCACTTCCACAAAGAACACCTTCTCAGCTTCCACCACAATGTGCTCTATGCACATTTCACACGTCAAGGATTGTTTCAGGAGCAGAGCCTTCCAACCCTATATTCAACTTGCGTGGAGTAAATCATCTTCGATGACCACTGAACGAGGGGGAAGCAAAAGATCCACCCAGGGCAGCAGCTTAGGTCGATGACGAGGAGCAAAGCGACAATGACTCTAATGGTGTTGAGGAGGTGGACCCACCATCCCCATCACTAGGAGAGTGGTCCCACACAAACGGGTCCGCACCTAAGCTACCTCGACCTCTTTTTCCCCACCCTATTCCTAGGAGGAGCAAGACCCGTATAATATGGTGGGTATGCATACCATGCTGTAGTAGATCTAAACTAGACAGAAGCAACATCACGCGACATTGGCCAGTGTGCATGACATTTAAGGAAGGTTGTACCAAAACCAGCAGGCAATATATGAGAATGAATGCCTTCTCTTGGCCAACCAAGAGAATGTTCACATGTGCCTACAATGGATGGAGCAGCACCACCAACCCTTCTTAGACCACTATTGGAACCAGGGATACTTTGGAGGGTACTTGCAGCCGTAGAAGATGCCACTGCCTGATCTATCTTTTTAGGGGATGTTTCCCCCTCATGACCGTGACATGTCTCAACACCTCCATTTTGAGCAATGGTACCGCTGATCCACTACTTGAGTGTGAGTATCGACTATGTGGACATAGTCATATTCAAGCTTAGGGGGGTGCTGGAACAACTTTCTATCTTATTTTTTATAGTTTTTCTTTCAATTTTATCTTAGTTGTTTTATTTTTAGTTTGAATCATGCATTTTTAGGATCTACACCTATCTAGTGTAATTGAGGAGCAGTAATGTATGGTTGCATTTGTCAAGTCATAAGGGGTTAGTGCAAGAAAATGGTTGTTTCTTCATAGCTTAAGTTGTGATATCTTTGTGCATCACCAATCGAGGAAGTGTTTGGTTAAGTCAGCTGTAGGATATAGGAAATGAATGAACATCTAATCAAAATGGGAAAGTGAATGAAGATGTTGTTGAGCCTAAGCTGATCAAACCTTTAATGAGACCTTAAATGGAAATTTAAGAAATAAACCTCAAGATTATCGTATGTACAAGTCATTAAAGAGGGACATATCATAATTTAATGAAAGGCATTGTCTCTTTGTTATGTGATTCCATCCATCTTTTCCATCCAAAATTTGAATCACTACCTTAAGATGAACAAGTGCTCCAACTTATTTCTTTTGATTGCATTGCATGGCATGATAGGTGACATGGTAGGTTAGCTCTTATCCTCATGTGCATTTGAAAAGAAAACAATATATCTTTACAATTGTATGCATGACCAATCTTAGTGTATACCATCTTAGTTTCATTGAAATTGCATGTAGATTAAATACATTCCATCACATTCATTCCTTTTTTTTTTATCATGTGGATTGTAGTCTCTAATTGTGAAAGTTGAAGCATGGGCATACCTCCACATAAAAAAAAAAATGAACTAAAAGCCCGAACATAAGTCCATTGTGCTAAAGACAAGAAAAATCACGGGCTGGAGAAAAAGAAAAAAAAATCAATCTCAAGATTTCATGAGAAAGTATGTCCCTGAGTCTTCTTGAAGGGATGAACCAATTCACATGACACATTTCCTTTGTTTTGTTTTGGACAGTCTCATTTTCTATTATGAGATAGCCTTATACATGCATCATGTGTCAAAAAAAAAGAAAAAAAAGGAGAGAAAAAGTTAGTAGGCATTAGGTCTCATGCATAACATTCTTTTTACTCATGTAGGTCATCATTTTTTTCTGCATAAAAAATTTGGATGTACTTGTGATTCTTCAATTGCCACCCATCTCATATCATTAATTTCTCTCATTGGCAGATCACTCAAATGATTCATATCCTCATTCATTATTATAAGGAGATCTACTTCCAAGAAGTTGGTAGTTAGGAGAGAGCAATTTTGATTAGGGAATCACATAGTACACCAAGCGAATGCTTGAATTATTATGATATTAGCTACTTTCTTGATAGTGTTCATTGATAAAAAGGTAGACGTCTTCTATGAAAATTTTTGGTTGTTGTAGAGCAGTTATTGGTTCAGTGATCATTGAAGGCCGATTCATGGATTGTCTGGTGGAAATGATTAAGAAAGGAGTTCATGTGTTGTATCCTTTAGCTGACTGACATCAAACAGATCCAAGAATAGTGTTGCTCGAGGACGAGCAACATTTAAGCTTAGGGGAGTTTGATGCATGAGTTTTTAGTCATTTTCACATGCATATTTTCCTTGATTTTATGTGTTGTTTTGTCGTTTATCTGATTAATAATGCATGAGATATTATTAATGGTCTATGATATTTAAATGCATCAAATTATCTTATTTTTAATGTTTAAGATGATTTAATATTTACCACGAGTATTGATCCATGTTCTTGTGTATTTTTAGGTACAATGGAACTTCACATACTCGATACTACCAACAAAATAAGTCAGTGGTACCGACTTCACGTCAGTACTTGCTCAGAAAGACTCACACACACTCAATACTACTGACACTCCAAGTCGGTAGTACCAAAATCATGTCAGAAAAGCACAAGGATGAATCGCAAAAAGTTGGTACTACCGAGTTTGCAAACTCGGTGCTACCAAGATGATGTTAGGAAAATAGTTTTTCTAATGTGACCATCCTACTCTAGACACTTGGTTTAGACATATGGATAGATTTGGGATAGGTGGGGTTGGTTCATAGATTGATTATACATGAGTTCTAAGAAATTTAACTTTTGTATTACAAATAAGCACAAGTACACAATAATTGAAGTATTTGATATTCCAATCTTGTTCAAATTTTCTCAACCATGCTCGTTTGTTCCTAAAACACTAGATAGAATGTTAATAATCACAAATAAGAAATGCCTGTCTTCATCAAAAGATACGATGAAGTAATGTCCAATTTAGCAAACAATCTCCCCCTTTTTGAAGATGACAAACATTTTGATAAACAAAAAATTCAAATGAAATTTTCATACCTTGGTGAGATATTCCTTGAGTCTCACAAAATGTATGCACACACATACTAGAGAGTTATAGAATATGTCATCCAGCTCTCAAAGTAAAGTGCAATAATTTTCTTTATGACAGTATGTTTCTAAATTCAAAAACTCAATTTAAAAACATAAAAACTCAAGGAATCAAATGTTTCTTTTGAGATTATCTCTCCCCCTGTCATTTCAAAAAGGTAAATAAATACTCCCCCTAAGTTGAATACTCCCCCTTAATATAATGCTTAAAATAATTTGCAATTTAGCCATGAATCAATACTCAAGCAAGCTCACTTCATTTGATGGAAGAAATGACATGGATTGAGTTTGACTAAGTATGATACTAAATTATTATTGTATACAATAAACTCATTGCGCAAAGAGATCAAAATATACATCTTAAAGAGGACCGATATTTAATTTATCTCTAGTTATTATAAATTGTTCTAAGCCAAGGGGTTTTGTAAAAATATCAGCTAATTAGTTTTTAGTATCAACATGATGAAGACATATGTTATTTTTAGCAATATTATCCCAAAGAAAATGATGTCTTATTTTTATATGTTTAGCATGACTATGTATAATTGGATTATGAGCTAAATTGATTGCACTTTTATTATCACAAAAAATTGGCATTGAAGATAATGAAGATCCACAGTCGTTTAGAACTTATTGCATCCAAAACAATTGTGTGCAACATGAGCCATCTGCCATATATTCTACTTCAATGGTGGATAAAGCAACACTATTTTGATACAATCACTTTTTCAAGTAAGAAACAACCTCCACTAGTACTTTTGCGATCAAGACGCCATCCAACGTAATCAACATAAGTATATGCTTTAAGATCGAATGGCTGATCTTGTGGATACAAAATACCATAGTCTAACGTACCAGCTAAATATCGTAAGATCCTTTTGATAGTGACTAGATGAGAATTCACATGGTTCGATTGAAAATGTGCACATAAGCCAATGACAAACATAATATCTAGTCGAGATGTAGTTAAGTATAGGGATTACCAATCATACCTCAATATAAAGAGTTGTCAATGGGTTCACCATCCTCGTCTTTGTCAATTTTTTCTGAGGTTCCCATTGGAGTGGAAGCATGCTTACAATTTTCCATATTAAATCATTTCAATAGTTCTTTTGCATATTTTTCTTAGTTGAGGAAAATACCACGAGGAGTTTGTTTCTTTGAAAACCCAAGAAAAATGTTAACTCATCCATAAGACTCATTTCAAATTCCTTATTCATAATATCACTAAATTATGGGCAAAGCTATTCATTTGAAGCACCAAAAATAATATCATCAATATATATTTGAATGATAAGAAAATTTGATTCATATTTTTTGATAAATAATGTAGGATCTGATTTTCCCATAGAGAAATCATTTTCAAAAAGATAAATTCTTAAGCATTCATACCAATTTCTAGGGGCTTGTTTTATACCATATAATGCTTTCTTTAATTTGTAAACATGATCAGAATGTTTTGGATCTTCAAAACTGGGAGGTTGAACAACATATACTTCCTCTTGTATTATTCCTTTTAAAAATGCTCTTTTAACCTCCATTTGAAAGAGTTTGGTATTTTTATGTGCAGGTAGAGATAATAGAATGCAAATTGATTCAAGTCTAGCTATAGGAGCATAGGTTTCATCAAAGTCAATTCCTTCCTATTGATTATACCCTTGATCAACCAATCTAGCTTTGTTTCCTACAACTTCTATAGCTTCATTTAACTTGTTACGAAATACCCATTTAGTTCCGATAATGGTTTTATCTTTAGGTCCAAGTACTAAATCCCATACATCATTCTTAGCAAATTGATTTAGTTATTCTTGCATAGCAATGATCCAATAATCATCTTCAAGAGCTTCATCAACCTTTTTAGGTTCAATGATGGATACAAAAGTTGAGTTAGCTACATCTCGAACAGAGGAACTAGTTTTTAATTTATCAAAAGGATCACCAATTATTAGGTCTTCTGGATGGTCTTTTATTATTTTTGGAATGGGTTGATGAGGGTCTTCATTTTGATTTTGATTTTTTTCATTTTCAACATTATTATCTTCTTTAGGTGATATGGTTAAATCTTCAATTAGTTGTGGAAGATCATTTTCTATTTCATTGTTTGTTTGATTTTCATGAGATGTTACACAAATTGAATCTTCTACCTTTTTAGATACAATATTAAAGATTCTACAAGCCTTACTTGAGATTGAATAACCTAATGTTGGCTATTTACACTAACGAGTTTCAATCATAAGAATGATCTTTTACTCAACTAGCTATATCCCGCAAGTATACGAGAGTAGTTGTAGTCGAGGTCGAACACAAGGAGCGTTGGTTAGTTAGGAGCAAGAGTTATAATTTTCAATAATCTAGATCGTTGTACACAAGACGATTGGATTAGAACAACTAAATTATAGATTTAAAACAAAATAATAAATTATCACTTAAGAAAGATTAAGATACAGATTTGGAAGGATCTTAGACTTGGGATTTCACTATCACATCATAGCTTATATTAAAATATGAATTTAAACATGTTAATTAACTTGCAAAGGAGGTTTGTAGTCATCACTCACCTCCCGGTGAAGTGATGACGATTTTAACTCCATACATCACTCACCTCCCGGTGAAGTGATGAAGATTTTAACTCCATACATCACTCTCGTGTATGTATTTCATTTCAAATCACAAACCTTGCTCATCCACATAATCCCAGCCACCCTCGCGGTCAAGGACAAGTTGCCAAAAGAGTAAATCCATACTCTCAAACACATCTTCTCAGATTATGAAAGAAAGCATAAAACATGCAAGTATGATGACCAATCACACAAACAAGCATTTCAGATCTGAAACAATTCTTGGAACATGCAAGAAACTAACATTTAGTACAAAATTCATATGTTCATACAAGCTATGACATGGGAGTTACTCTCCCATGTCCAAGATTTGAATTCTACTCGTCCATGATCATGTATTGCAGAAATGCTACAGAATTTTTAGAGTTTAACATGGTTTAGAGAAGGAAAAGCTAGGAGAATTGAAAGTGTAACCCAAGAGAAGTAGAATTCCGTTTTGGGGACGAAATTCCACTCCCAAAGCTACTCCAAAACGGACTGGCTCCTCTCCCGAGAAATGCACGAAGTTGGGGAAGCTTGGATGCACCTTGGAGAAGACAATGGAGAAGAAGAGAAGAAGAAATGGACTCCTTTCCCAAGAAACCACCCTTTTTCTCCTCCAAATCGTCCTCCTCCGCTCCTCTCTTGCTCTGGGACGAGGGAACGTTCATAAATGACCGGGCCTAACCGCCCATTAAGTTCCCACTTCGTTTTAAACAAAAACTCGTATTTTACAAAATGCTGAAACTGCCAAGTGCACGGCGTGCACTTTGGAAATGCACGCCGTGCAACTTTCCAGAAACTTTTATCTGCCTGAAATTCCCAGGTGCACGACGTGCACTTCGCTGTTCTGGGCTGTTTTGTATTTTGCTCATAACTTTCAGTGTGTAGGTCCGATTTACATGTCGTAAAAAGTGGTATTTGCGTAGTTTCAAACCCCAACACATGTAGATACTTGAGGAGTGATCCAATAAGAGATAATATGATATATTCTTCATCATTTCATTGCAAAATATAGTACCTACAATCCAAACCATGAGACAAGTAAGAATAGCTAAAAATATAGAATCTAACATGAATGAGAGTGATAATTGAGTCAAAACAACATGAATATGCAACCAAACATGATCCAAAAGATGATATGATTTTTGCACATCAAATACCCCTAAGGTTAAACCATTGCTTGTCCTCAAGCAAAAAGAGCATAGAAACATGAATGAAGAATTTTCAAGTTCATGCATAGATCAAATGAAAAGAAAGATGTGTATAAGACCAAGCCAACCATGATCAAAATGTTTATACTCATAGCCATCAATTCAACTTAAACACCCAAGAAAGAGATTTTTACTTCAGTAGGGGTGGTCACAATTAAATGAATCAATCAATTAAACAACACTACATAGAATTTGGATGACCAAGCCAAGCAATTAGTGGATGTGCAACTCAAACTCTCAACTATTAAGGATACAAATGATGAAATCTTAGTTAATATTGACAATTTTAGCTGTACTCTCCTTCTTTCCCAAAAATGATATGAAAATGGATTATGGGTTCCGACACTCAGCTGCTAATGTAGGCTTATGCACACGTGGAATGTCGGTTGGGGTATTTTACCCTCTTTTAAGACATACCACCTAACCATCGTGGCCAGATCGGACTTACACTAGGATAGCATGATATGTGGGCAGTTTTGCCATCTTTTATGGGGTATAAAGAAGAGATAAGCCAAAACAAAATTTAACATTTTTCCAGAACATAGGAGAGTCAACTACATTGCAACATTAGCTAGATTTCATTCATTTGTTGTGAAAAAATTTTCATTGAAAGAGTGGTTGAAAAATGTACTAAGAGCTTGGCAAAGGCATCTCGTATTCCAAATGATGTTGTAAAGTTGATTTACTCACAAAAATTGAAACCATTACATGTTTTAAGCAATCAAGGATGTGAAATATGAATGTTCAGGCTAGAAGCATAAACCAGAGTTAAGCACATGTTTATGGACACAAGGTTTCATTTGATTAATGCATGCCTTTTACAATTTCTCCAAATGATATTTCTCATCAAAAGAGGACAATCAGTTAAGCATAGGAGTTTTATCCACATATAAAAGATAAACCTCATATCATACTAGATTTGCCACCAGAAGAGCAGAATTGAAAACAACAACTAAAATGTGAACACAAAACAAAAGCAAATGACAAGAAGCAAATAACATGAAAGGGAAAAGCTAAAAGAACTAGGTTACCATCCGGTTGCTCCCCCCTAAGCTTGAAATCTGTAGTGTCCTCACTGCATAAATCAAACTAAAAAGGTTGCAACCGGGTACCTCATCATGGTGGAAACATCAAAGTCCATGGAGGACTGGTGCTCTGATTTGCAGCTGGAAATTGTTGTGCTAAAGATTTATGCCTCCTTGCAAATATGTCCTTGATTTGGGGCAAGTGAAAGCACCTATGAGATGCAACAAGAATAGTCTTTTGTATGCCAATACTATTTGTCTTTTCATTCTTCTTTGAATCATCATCAAAATATGAGTTGGGAAGAGTGGTCTCATTATAAAGTAATGTGTCATCTAGAATGTGAGGAGGAAGGACATGTGGCTTGCTTGAAGAATCAACATGTAGAGCATGTGTTGTAGCTTTCTCCCCTTTAGTTGAAACTTCATAATCATCATGGGTATCAACATCATCATACTTTGAAGGATATACCTCTATAACAACTCCATTCTTCAATGTCACCGGCCTGAAATATGTAGGATTAATCTCCGGTGGACTAGGCAAGAAAGGTGGAAATGCTTCTTTGCTAAAAAGAGCTTGCTGGGTAATTTGTTTCTCCAAGATGTTTGCATGAGTGGTAATATCGTCCACCTTAGAAGAGAGTTGGAAAATGGAACCCTTCATTGATTGTCTTTGTTGATGGAACTCCTCATTTTGCTGCATTTGAGTTGAAATAAATGTTGCAAGCATGGACTCTAATCTAGAAGTTACTTGTGGTTGTTGTGGCTGAATGAAATTCGGGTTCACATTGTTGTAGAAGTCCGGTGGAGTGTAGCCCATTGGAGAATAAATAGAAGAAGCATAACATGTATAAGATGAGTGTCCAAGCAACCCACATGCATCACAAATATTGCTGGCTATTTGAATTAGTTGTGTGCTTAGATTCTCAAACCTTTGTGACAAAGTGTCTAGCCTTGTTGCAATCAAGTCTATAGCATCAACCATGTGATCTTCCACTTGCATTTCAGAAGTAGTATGTGAAAAGGATGGGTGGTAGCTTGTAGCCGGACTCCACTGGCAATGATTTTCTGCCATATCTTCAATAATAGCATAAGCTTCTCCATAAGATTTGTTCATTAGAGCTCCATTTGCAGCTGCATCAATAGACATCCTTGTATTATAGCACAAACCATTATAGAAAGATTGCAATAGAAGCCAATTGCTTAGACCGTGATGTGGACAAAGATGTTGAAGATCTTTGAACCTCTCCCATGTATCATACAAGGTCTCTCCATCCCTTTGAGAATAATTGATGAGTTGACTCCTTAGCTGCAAAGTTTTGCTAGGTGGAAAATATCTTGCCAAAAAGACCTTTAGAAGCTCCTCCCAAGTGCCGATTGACTTCTTTGGCAAAGTATAGAGCCATGTCTTGGCTCTATCTTTAAGAGAGAATGGAAAAAGAATTAGGCGTATCCCATCAGTAGGAACACCATATATCTTTATGGTGCTTAGCAACTGCAGAAATTCAGCAATGTGGAGGTTTGGATCCTCCATTGGTGTCCCTCCAAATGCATTCAACTGTAGCAATTGTATGATGAATGGGCTGATAGAAAACTCCTCTGCATCAAATTCTGAAATATTAATAGGCCCACTCATGTGCATTGCAGCTGTACCAAAGTAGTCCTTAAGAGGAAGGTCATCCTTCTTGACTAGTTCTTCATGTGAATCCATAGGATTAGGTAGATGCGGCGTAGATGGTGGTGGTGTATGTTGTATGGATGATGGTGGCACATATGAAGGTGATGTGGATGAAGGCGGCATGGGTGAATGTTGTTTGGATGATGGTGACATGGATGATGGTTGTGAGGGTTGTGATTCCTCCATACATGTTTGGGTTTCACTCCTTCTTACTCTATGAGGGCTGCAAATGATGTGTTCATTTTCTGAAAGTAGAGATATGCACGGTTCAAGGATCTTTTTATGAACACCCCATATGCTCCTACAAATAAACAAGGTGAGTGAGATACAAAAACAAACATGGAAGATACAACAAATTATGATGATCATGATGAATTATGATTTATGGATATGATGGTGGATATGAAGGTTGTGATCTAGTCTCATTTACTTATCAACAACTCTTACTCTAATAGGAATACCGATGCTCCCCGGCAACGGCGCCAAAAACTTGTTGGCTATTTACACTAACAAGTTTCAATCATAAGAATGATCTTTTACTCAACTAGCTATATCCCGCAAGTATACGAGAGTAGTTGTAGTCGAGGTCGAACACAAGGAGCGTTGGTTAGTTAGGCGCAAGAGTTATAATTTTCAATAATCTAGATCGTTGTGCACAAGACGATTGGATTAGAACAACTAAATTATAGATTTAAAACAAAATAGTAAATTATCACTTAAGAAAGGTTAAGATACAAATTTGGAAGGATCTTAGACTTGGGATTTCACTATCACATCATAGCTTATATTAAAATATGAATTTAAACATGTTAATTAACTTGCAAAGGAGGTTTGTAGTCATCACTCACCTCCCGGTGAAGTGATGACGATTTTAACTCCATACATCACTCTCGTGTATGTATTTCATTTCAAATCACAAACCTTGCTCCTCAACATAATCCCAACCACCCTCGCGGTCAAGGACAAGTTGCCAAAAGAGTAACTCCATACTCTCAAACACATCTTCTCAGATTATGAAAGAAAGCATAAAACATGCAAGTATGATGGACAATCACACAAAAAAGCATTTCAGATCTGAAACAATTCTTGGAACATGCAAGAAACTAACATTTAGTACGAAATTCATATGTTCATACAAGCTATGACATGGGAGTTACTCTCCCATGTCCAAGATTTGGATTCTACTCGTCCATGATCATGTATTGCAGAAATGCTACAGAATTTTCAGAGTTTAACATGGTTTAGAGAAGGAAAAGCTAGGAGAATTGAAAGTGTAACCCAAGAGAAGTAGAATTCCGTCTTGGGGACGAAATTCCACTCCCAAAGCTACTCCAAAACGGACTGGCTCCTCTCCCGAGAAACTGCACGAAGTTGGGGAAGCTTGGCTGCACCTTGAAGAAGACAATGGAGAAGAAGAGAAGAAGAAATGGACTCCTTTCCCAAGAAACCACCCTTTTTCTCCTCCAAATCATCCTCCTCCGCTCCTCTCTTGCTCTGGGACGAGGGAACATTCATAAATGACCGGGCCTAACCGCCCATTAAGTTCCCACTTCGTTTTAAACAAAAACTCGTATTTTACAAAATGCTGAAACTGCCAAGTGCACAACGTGCACTTTGGAAATGCACGCCGTGCAACTTTCCAGAAACTTTTATCTACCTGAAATTCCCAGGTGCACGGCGTGCACTTTTGGTGCACGACGTGCACTTCGCTGTTCTGGGTTGTTTTGTATTTTGCTCATAACTTTCAGTGTGTAGGTCCAATTTACATGTCGTAAAAAGTGGTATTTGCGTAGTTTCGAACCCCAACACATGTAGATACTTGAGGAGTGATCCAATAAGAGATAATATGATATATTCTTCATCATTTCATTGCAAAATATAGTACCTACAATCCAAACCATGAGACAAGTAAGAATAGCTAAAAATATAGAATCTAGCATGAATGAGAGTGATAATTGAGTCAAAAAAACATGAATATGCAACCAAACATGATCCAAAAGATGATATGATTTGTGCACATCACCTAAGAAGAACCCTTATTGTGATTTTGGATCAAATTTGTCTTTATCATCTTTAGTATTTAAAATGTAGCATGATGTTTAATAGGTGTGAAAGTAATCTTCTCTTGGTTTCTTAGAAAAGAGTATTTCATAGGGAGTCTTTTTAAGTTGTGAATGAATTGAAATTCTATTTGGAACAAAGCATGCGGTAATGACGGCTTCAACCCAAATAGTTTTAGGTGTGCCATGTTCTAATAGTATGGTCCTAGCCATTTCTTACAGAGAATGAATTTTCCTTTCAACTAAACCATTTTGTTGTTGACTGCGTGGAGCAGAAAAATTGTGAGTGTACCCTTTAGATTAGCAAAAATATTCAAAAGAATGGTTTTAAAATTCTCCTCCTTGATCACTCCTAACGGTGAAAATTTTACTTTGAAGTTGATTTTCAATTTTTGAAAAAAAAAATTAATTAATATTTTAATAGTATCATCTTTGCCAGAGAGAAAATGTACCCAAGTATATATATTATAATCATCAATAATTACAAATCAATATCTCTTTCCACCTAGAGATTGTGTTCTCATTGGTCCAAATAAATCCATATGTATGAGTTTAAGAGGTTTAGATGTACTAAGGATTTGTTTTGTCTTAAAAGAAGTTTTAGTTTGTTTTCTTAATGTGCAAGGTTCACAATTTTCAGGATTATCAAAAGAAATTTTAGGAAGACCACAAACTAGGTCATGTTTAATTGAATTTTTAATAACATGAGTACTTGCATGTCCTAATTTTATATGCCATATATTTTGAGTATTATCATTTACAATAAGATATTTTCCATCAATTGATTTCATAGAATTAGGCCTAATAACATAAAGATTGCCTACTCTTTTTCCTTTATATACAATATTGTTTGTGTCTTCTTCAAGCAATTTACAACAAGTTTTGTTGAAAAGCACATCATATCCACTATCACATAATTGATTAACACTTGCAAATTGTGATGTAAACCATTTACTAATCAAACATTTTTAATTGTGAGATTAGTTCTGATGTTACCTATCCCCATGATGGTGCCTTTTCTGTTGTCTCCGGATGTGACTAATTCTCCTTTCTTCTTTTTGAGTGATTTGAAGGCCTTTTTTTTTATCTCTGGTCATATGCTTGGAGCTTCCACTATCAACCACTCAATCCTGCAAGTTTAGAAGGTTTTGGTACTCAAGTAGAGTCCATGATGGTTAACTAATAAAGTAAAAGAATTTATATTATCAACTCACAAATATCTTTATGGAAACAAATTTTTGGTCCAATAAGTTTTTGACCAAGAAGTTACTCAATCGAGATATTTATCGATCGAAATAAGTTCTAAAAAATCAGAAATCTTGTTTTTAACATTAAAAGCACACACACACACACACATATATATATATATTTAAAATGTTTTTGAATATGAAAACAAATGATTAAAAATTATGTTGAGATAATACATAAGTGTGTTTGTCAAAATTTTCACAAGTCAAATCTCAACAAGTTCTCCTTTTTGGTTTAGGTAGAAAGTTTGGGAACCCAAACCATCTTCTTTGCTCCTTCCTTTCGATATTCGCATGAGAAAGAATAGTGACATAAACATTGACAGTAAAGACATGACATGGATGATATTTCATTTTTCTTTTGAATAGTTTGAGAATTTACAATTTTAGTTTTCGATACATATATAGTTTTAGTCTTGGAAATATATGCTTTTCTAGTTTGATTTTTAGGTACATATCCTAGACCTCTTCTTCCTATTTGTTTATAAGAATTAACTAGGATATTATCAAATTTTTGTTTCCTTGCATTAATCTAGACACTTGTTTTTGTAGTTCAACATTTTCAGAAACCTTTTTAGTTATATTTAAATTTGCTTGAGCAAGATTTGAAAGTAAAGTATCTTTTTTCTTTTACCAAAGCATCATAATCTAAATGTGTGCATAAGATAGGTTGACTTTGATAATCATTTACTTTTGTGAGCATATCAATCTTTTCTTGAGAGTGAAGACTATTATTATTTTCAAGAGCAAGTAATTTTTCTTTATAATCTTTAATAGATTCTTTTAATGTATTATTTGAATACTTCGAAGTATCATTTTCAATATTGAGGTTATCTAAATTAATGTGAAGTTCATCAATAATTTTACTAATTTTTTCTTTTGTTTCTTACAGTCAATGTATTTTGCATGAATGTCTTCTAGACTAGTAACTATTATTATTTAGATAATTCAAAAATATCTACCTCATTTGTTTCTTCTTCATCTTCTCTTTCCATTAGACATTCTATCACCTCTTCTTTGCTGCTTTTGCTTTCATCACTTGATTGATTCCAAGCGGCTTTGTAGGATTTTTCACCCTTGTCTTTCTTCTTGAATGATGACTTCTTCTTTTTGAGCTTTGGGCATTCAGTTTTCCAGTGGCCCTTTTTTCCTGCATTCAGAGCACCTGGAAGAACAAAAAAAATTATATTTCTTACCATTTACAATTAGATCATTTTCTTCATCATCGCTATTTGTGTTGATGTTGTCTTGAATGTTATTTCTTGATGTTGTCTTGGAGGTGGCTTCAAATGCAAGTTCCTTCATTCTTCCCTTTTGTTGCTTTGTCTCAATTCTTTTTTTGTTCTTCTAAAGTAACTTCGTGTGTCTCTAGGTTCCCGATGAGTTGATCCATCTTAAGTGTTATGAGATCATTTGCTTCCTCAATAGAGTAACCTTTGACTTGTACCTGGGAGGCAATGACCTAAGTATCTTTGATACTTGATCTTCCTTGCTGATGTTTTTCCTAAGTGCACTTAGGCTATTAATAATGTTAGAGAATCTAGCTTACATTTTTGCAATAGTTTCATCAGATTGCATACGAAATAATTTGAATTAATGTTTTAACATACTAATTTGAATATTTTTAACTTGTGTAGTTCCTTCATGTATTACAGCTAATTTGTTCCATATTTCATGAGCTGTTTCACATGAAGATATGCGATTAAATTTACTAATAGATAAAGAATAATAAAATATGCTTGCTGCCTTTGTATAGAGTGTGGCTTGTTTTACTATATCAACGTCCCATGTTTCCAATTTTGTTATTGGAAGTTCATATGGTCGAGCTATCATTTTCCACAAATCAAAGCTGATGCCTTGAAAGTAGAACTACATCCTCCTTTTCTAGTAGGTGTAGTTAGACCCATCAAACACTAGAGGCCCGCTCACGTGCAATCCTTCCAAATTGAGGTTGCTAAGAATTTCATCCCCTATAATCTAAGACCAGTTAATGTTCCTTGAAGACCTACTCTGATACCAAATGAAGAGATCTAGAGGGTCATGAATAGATTCTCATTAAAATTTAAAGAAATAATGGAATGAAAAATGCAAGAAACCAAATGAAGATGGGATTTAGAGTGGTTTTGTCTCAGACGTACGTCCATTAACTAGTTATTTCCAACTAGGATTTTGCAACAAATAATTTTATTACTTATCTATTAAGAAAAATTACAAAAGTACTTGTTGCAACTAATCTCTCTTGTTTATCAGCCATGGAAGAGCACCACACAAACCTCTTCTTTGAAGGACGACGGAAGAGCACCGATCTCCTCTTCTTTAACGGACGATGGAAGAGCTCCAAGACAATCCCTCTTCTTTAACAGATGACGGAAGAGCACCTCAACACTTCCTCTTCTTTGATATCCACAAAAGAGCACGTGAGTGAATACTCCTTCTTCACTTGGAAGATCTTGGACAACCTCCTCTCCTTAGAGTAGTTTCACACCGCAAATCACAAATGAAGGAGGAAGATTGGAGAAAGGAAAAACACCAATGTAGCTCACAATATCCTAGATCAAGCTTATGGACCAATACCACTATGGACTAGGCAATGATGAAATGGTGGTTAGAAAACTACGACTAGGACATGAATTTGGGAGCTATAGAAGATTGAAAATGGAGACTATGGCTCAAAATTGCTCAAATGTGACTCAAGTGTTGTATTGCAAGCATGTGAGTTGTGTATTGGGATGCCCCTAGACCACTACTATTTATAGTAATGGAGTGCAAGTGTTAAGACATCTTAGGATAGTGTCTAGAGTTTTCTATGATGAGATATAGCCGTTATAGATGGATCAATGTAGGTGTAATGGATGATTTATTTGTTAATAAAGTTGGCATTCCAAAACCTATCTCGCTTGACAGAATTGTCAGCCAAAAGTCACTCAATAGATAAATTCTTTGAGCGGGTTTGGTCTAAGGGTCAAACTCCATTAACGGCTGACTGTCATTCTAACTTCTTGGTCAAACTATCTAACGGTCTTTTCTCAGTTCACAAAAACCTTGATCTCGGTCGACAATTTATTCGACCGAGCATGACTTAGGGCTAGGAAATAATAAGGGATTTTTCTGGTGTTCCAAGTCTTCGACTGAGGAGGTACTCAATCAACAATATTGTCAACCGAGTTTGCCTAGGCTGACAATATCTTCTATCCAACAAGTCCCTGGAAAATGATTTGACAAAAGTTGAAAGACCTATCGAATAGTTTTCTAATGTGACCAAGCTACCATAGACACTTGGTTTAGACATATGGATAGGTTTGGGATAGATGGGGTTGGTCCATAACTTTATTTTACCTGAGTTCTAAGAAATTTAACTTTTGTATTACAAATAAGCACAAGTACACAATAATTTAAGTATTTGATATTCCAATCTTGAACAATTTTTCTCAACCATGCTTTTTTGTTCCTAAAACACTAGATAGAATGTTAATAATCACAAATAAGAAATGTTTTTCTTCATCAAAAGATAAGATGAGCTAATGTCCAATTTAGCCAACAGGTCTAACAAGGTTGACATGGATACATGACTCTTCCTATGCTTATAGTGGATTTCTTGAATGATTTCAACGTTGTGTATATGTGAAATTTACTTCATGATGTGAGGACTAGATACCCATGTATTTCTTTGTGGATGGATCTTTTGTATGGTCAAGCATCAAGGTTGTACATTGGGTATGGGCATACCTAGGCAGCCATTGGGGTACAATAGGGAGACCCTCAGGGGCTACTTGTTTTTTTCCTTATACTACATCCACTATGCATAAGATTAGAGACATCTTTAAGATTCTCCTCCATTCTTGGTATCATGATGACATGACTTAATTGGAGACAGAGGAGGTAGACAAGGTCTTGGCATCATTCACAGATTGGTCATGTCTTGTTTTGAATATTTATAAAATTGAGCTTTTTTGGCCTACATGTGATGGTGGGAAGCTTCATAATGACTTATTTTCTTTGGAAGTAGGATACCTTTGTTGAGAGTGAGGTTTCTTGGATTGAGTTGTGATTAGGGACATAGACCTTCTTGAGGGGTTATCCATGAGGAATGCTACCAAGGCTATTGAAATGATGCATCTTCTTCCAAAGTCAGGTGATACACAGAGTGAGATCCTTTTTCTCCACTCTTATATATGTATTTCCAAGCTGATGTTAGACTTATAAACATGTTAACATTATACACGGAGGAGGACACACCATTGCTTGATAGGGTCTTACATAGTTCTACACAAGACATTATAGTTTGTGAAAGTCTCTTTTTGGGGACCTTCAATGGAGTATGTCTTTTCTATCCATTTGTCTTGGTGGTTTGGGTATGTACTTGGTGATAGAACCTTACTCATACACATTTCTAGAATTTAAGATCCAATCTTAGGTGCTTCAAGTTCATATTTTGTAAGGAAGTGTGATTTTTGATATGGGCTCTTATTTTGGTCGTGCTTTAAATTTTCCTCATGTCACGATCTTAGTTTTTGACGTTAGTAGTTTTACTAACAAAGGCACCATGCCACCTAGAGCCCAATATATTTTGACAAGTGTCCTTTTTATTAAAATTATCAATGACATGAAATTAAAGTTTGAGATGATCATTTGACAAAAATAATTGAGTGTCTAGAAGTTGATCATGCTCAAAATTTCTTCTTACAATTTATATTGATAAGATAGGCCTACATATGTCACTAGTGGAGTGTTGTACTATCCTTAGGTACCGCCTTATGCTTTTGTTGTTTCTTATTTATGATATATGTTCAATTTATCATAAGTTATGCTTGGACAATTTAAGAAGCATGGTTCATTGTGGAGAGCAACCTAGTTTGAAGTATATACGTGATCTTATTAGAGGTGTTCTTTATGATGTACTCAGACACGCTGGAGTTGCTGCTAAGAAAGAGAAATTTATTTACTTTTTGATTAATTTACATGAGGGGAGATCGATAGTTAGATCAAAAAATGTCTTGATTTTGACATGGGTTATAATAAGCATGTATGTATGGATTTGATAGGACTTCCCACGTGTGAACTTGAGGTGTGGGAGAATTGTTGTGGGATAAGATTCTCTCAAAGATATCTTAGTCAAAGTAACTAAGGATGAAAAAATATGCCCTAAAAATTATCACATATTTTTTTGGAAGCCCGCGGTGTTCCTTCTTTATAGTTATTAATATCAATAAGAAGAGAATTACATCGAAATGGAACACGGACATGCATCAAACTACATCCTGAACAACAAATGTGATCCTCAGAATACTACATCCAATAGATTTGGGGGTCATGAGTTACTACTCATAACATTTTGAACCCTCCTGAGAAGTTCTACAACTTCGAGTGCTAAGAAACCAAAAGTGCCAAATTGAAAAGGTATAAAACATGATTATCAAAGAAAGCTTTTTGATATTTGGTCATTTGGATAAAATAGCTTTAAGATTAGATTGCCCTACAGTGAATGCCACACTTCTTCACATCTTTTGGGTTTCACACTTATGGTTTATTATATATAGAGGTCTGGAGCTTAATAAGCCCCTGAGAAATGCACTGTAAACAATTACAAAAATGTGCCAGCTAAAAGCTTAGTGAGAGAATTCTCCATCTTCCTCTAGAAAAAACAACTAAGAAACAACAACATGGTCTCCCAAAACACACTCACTGATTCCAATCTGTGTGTAGTGACGCTACTACACAACAAACCCATCTAGTATCATCATATTTAAGTTATAGAAACACCATCATCTAGCTTACTCTTACAGAACACTAGTGATGCAATGCTAGCAAACCACAAATGGATCTCAATCAATTGGAAAACGTGGCAACCTCGAGGAAAACATAGGTGGAAACTAGGAAGCACACCCTGAAGGAAACACCTGAGACGAGATCCACCCAGATATTGTTGCCCAGATTCCACATCTCTCGATCTTTTGTCACCAGACCATAGTTGATCAAAATCTATACAATGCAAAAGCATAATAGAGAATACAAAAATTTGATGGACTCGCTCCCCAAATTCCATTAACCTACCTTTGTAGCTCATACTCCGTGCATCAACAACCCATAAAGCAGTCTACCACTTTTGAGCATACACCACTACCTAAAAAATGAAATACTACAAAGTGTGATACCTTTTTAGGTTTAAAATATATTTGGTGATTATGATCACCATGAGGATAGGAGGTCTCATCACCAACATACTTAGAAAACCATGTAGGAAATGTGATGCATCAAACAAAAAGATCAAGATTGGATATAAAATGAAGAACATGCACCAGGGAAAAAACCACAAACCAACAAGATTACACACCAGATAAAAAAAAGATGGCAACACAATTCCCATTCATGAACTACACAATCAATTCAGACACGATGATATTCGTACAACTTCCTAAAGAATGGATATACCACCACTATAAGATCAAATAGGGATTCAACACCATCATGATTGGAAACAAGAGCTTCGAGGTCACTCTAGAGGCATATAAGTACAATATCATGCATACCAAAGAAGGATGGTAAGAGATGATCAAACAACTCAAACTCAAACCAGACTGGATCATCTTCCTTAGACCCATTGACCACCACACTCTCATGGAATGGGTCTCTGATCTCTTCACCGAGACACTAGTAGAGCTTATTCAACTCTTCAGAATGCCATAAGATTCATATTTTAAAGGATTGAATTTTGTAGACTAGCTATTTGTGAGAAATGTTTACCAAGTTGCACTTGGAAAATTTGCTAACCCCATAAAAATAGAAACATCATCAGAGACACTGATGGACACTATGTTGGAAGATACAACATCTTCAGAGATATATCCATCAACTTACAAGTACACATCTCGACCACCTCCTCTTGTAATTTTACCATGATGCTTGGTTTCTCCCACTATCCCATCCTCTATGACTTCATCACCTTTCTCCCCTGCTAACCCATCTTACAACTCCATCTTCTGTCTGATCTCGTCATTGTCCATAAGCACTGATCTTTCGATCACCTCCTTGTCGCCCACCTCTCTATTTTTAGATTGGGTCATCATCACCCACCATCGAAGATGATTCCACAAACCCCTCATCTACTACTGGTTCCTCCATCGTGGGCACCTCAAACACCACTGCTCTTTTCTACCTATTTGCTTCGTTTGTAACTAGCCTAGACACCTATCCTACTCCTATCGAAGGCCCCTAGGCCCAAACCTTTCCTAACGTTGCCCCCATGTTGTGCATGGATCATCTTTTCACTTCCCACATTACCTTTCTGAAAGATCCCACCATGCAATGAGAACCTTTTCTCCTTACCCACACCCTCAATATTCCAACCTTTTCCCCACATTTCTCTCTCGTAGATCACACCATTTAGCTTGTCTATATATCCCTGACAAAATTCCTAATTTGCTGCCTCCCTTCTCCTCCTTATTCCTAATCTGCTACCTCCCTCCTCTCATAATCTTGATAGATCCTCTTTCCTTCCCTCTGAGATGCCTCACTCATCATCTATCACACATGTCCCTCCTATTCCCTCCTCCTTTATTACTACTACCTCATTTCCCCCTTCTCACCTTGCTAGTGTTAGACACCATCATGTCCCTCGTACCAACATGGCTCCATATATTCTCCTTGAAATTGAGTACCCTATTGGCATTCCTATCAATTCCATGATACTTCCACATGATTTCACCAGTAGAAGCATCCTGATTATGATCACCAACAATATCGACAACAACATAGTTAACATCTTGGATGTTACTAGGTCTATCATCCTTCTCCTCCCTATCCACATAGTTCTCAATCCAAAAATACTCTCCCCATTACAACTCTTATACTCTATTTGTGAAGGTACCAAACTAGACCACCTGTTTGAACAAGTGATGACCATACCTTGCAGAACCAGTTTTGTTCAGGATTCGATCACTAAATTGTCACCCAAACAAGGATCCTCCCTTGTGGGATCAAGTGGTTTGAGTCAGGTATCCATATCTATCCTTCCTCGACATCTCTAGGAGGTGGAGATATCCAAACCATTGACACCACACTTCAATTCATCAATAATGACACCCTACACCCAACAAACTGCATCAAAGCCTTCTATGTCTTCTCTGTCAAATGATCCATTGAGCTGCCTACATCTTTAATGATCTGCCTAGGTGAAAAAATATATACCACCAAACTGGTATATGAAACCCCTACACATCCAGCAACCATCTTTTTTGACATCTCCAATCATCCACCTTCATGGTTTTTGCTTATTAACAACACAAATAGCAAACCTTAGTTTGTGCCTATCCAAAAATATTCTGAGAAAAAAATGGTTTGGGAAAGGTAAAACACCACAATACCCATTCAAGGAAACCCAAACCCTAATAGCCCAAACAAGACACAAAGATTATCCTCCCATCCAGCTAAAACAACCACATTTCCATCTTTGACACTATCAAACCATTTCCATTTCACAACAACCTTGCACCCACCTCAAACATAGACAGGGACACTGTGGAAAAGATAACAACTGCTATCTTAGAAGAAATTCGTCCATCACAACAAGAATAAAGAAAAGCTTCCTATGATATCATCTTTCAGCTTTCTCATCACAACACTCAAAGGACACACCAAGAAGAATTACTTTGATATGGAGGAAGAAGGTAAATCA
Organism: Alisma plantago-aquatica; assembly: GCA_963693085.1. Classification (NCBI taxonomy): domain Eukaryota; kingdom Viridiplantae; phylum Streptophyta; class Magnoliopsida; order Alismatales; family Alismataceae; genus Alisma; species Alisma plantago-aquatica. The sequence continues at coordinate 1,531,635,663 of OY856410.1, forward strand.
TCTCAAAAAGCCACAATTTCATATCTTAGTGAATTTTCATTCAATCACAACTGCATAGTAGAAAACGAAAATGTCATGATTAGTGATATTGCAACATTGCATCCTAGCCTGACATAATTTCCTTCACTAACTTGTCCACAACACTTAGCTTCACCTTCAACTTCGAAACCATGACCAACCTATCCCTAAATGACATTGAAAAATTCATGGGCTGGCGAAACCTGAGACACATACACATTACAAACTCAGAGCTTCAACACCTGCACCTAGCATAAACAACACCACTCATCACATAGAATAACACATATTCTAGATATGATCATCTCTACTTGGAACATTTGGGGAGCATCAAACAAAAAAAGGAAAGAAGAGTTATAAGCAGATTCATTTACAAAAACCACATATAAATCTTGTCACATTACAAGAAACAAGAACACCATTAACCCGCTTCACACTCAAAATTACAGGAGGGAAACACACAAATAAATGATATCAAATTTCTCCTATAGTAATCAAAGGGAGTATAGATATTGGAATAAATAATAGACTATTCAATATCACCTGACATGAATATCATGAATACAGTATAGAATTGCACCTCACAATAACAATGATACGCTCTCATGGATATTCCCGGGTACATATGGGGAGCATAGAAGAGATAAAGAAAGATACATCCATGAGATATCAGATCTCTTCAATTCATACTCTTGCACACCATGGATCATAGGGGGAGACTTCAACCTCATCACAACAATCACTGATAGACTAAACACACATGGCACATCTACACAACCTACACATTTTGATAAGACTTCAACCTCATCACAACAGTCACCGATAGACTTCAACCTCATCACAATAGTCATAGATAGACTTAACACACATGGTACATCTACACCACCTACATGTTTGGATACCATTCTCCAGAACACCACCACCCAGCACCAGATGATTGACATCATCCCATCAAATGTCACATTTACATGGAACTGGTGTACCTCATGGGAAAGAATTGATCACTTTATATGTTCCCAGGCAATGGAAGTATTACTACCCACATACTTTTGACATAGTGTCTTCCAGACTCATATTTGATCACTATCCCATCAACATCAACACATCCCAAATTACTTGGGGTCACAAATCGTTCCATATTGAAAATTCATAAATCTTTACTGAATGTGACATTGTATCTATAAATTTTAGTTTTGGAAATAAAAAGCAATAACAAGAATATTTCTAGTGGAACATCTTTCACAATCCCTGGAGAGAGAGTTCACTAATAGATCTTGGTTACCTAAAAGTTAAGACTATTTGTTGTCTAAACTGGCCACCTCCTCCAATCAACTCCATAGAAATAAGATTCCACATCCTCAATAACACGAAGAGAATTAGAATCACTCTAAAAATTTGGAACAAAAATAAGAACTAAAAAATCTTATATAAACTTGTAGACTTAAAAGACACTCTTTTTAAAGCCAATAGTAATCCACACAGATCTTGACTCCACCCTAGATATTAGATCATACATCAAAAACCTCTAGGATACGTTTGACGCTATCTAGTGACAAAGAGACAAGGTTAAATGGACCGTTGAGGGTGAAAAACAATATTAAATACTTTCACAAATTTTGCAACAATAATTCCAGATCAAACTCTCTCTATAGCCTCACCATTAATGGGTCTATTATCACAAACAAACACCTGATCACAAACCATATTGCATCATACTTTTATAGGGTCTTCAACATCAGACAACCCATAAATCCACACATCTATCAACTGGACATACTATGTACAAAGACCATTGGCACACCAAATAATATCATTTCACCTTTCACAAAAACCAAACTCAAGAATGTATCTTTGATCATGGCACATACAAATCACATGGACATGATGACCTAAACACCGAGTTCTATCAAACTATGTGGCAACTGATAAAGATTGACTTCATGAACATACTCAATCATATCCATAATCATGACAGTATCAATGACCAAATCAGAGTATTAAACCACACACGTATAGATTTGATCAAGAAGGTCGAACAACTAAACTCCATCAACCAATTTAGACTGATCAACCTGATCAACACATCCTACAAAACCATTACATGAGTAGCAGAATGAAACCATATCTTAACAATATTATTAGACTAAACCAATGTGCATTTCTCAAAAAGAGAAACATCCAAGATGCATATATTATGGTAAATGAGACCATACATACCTGCTATAAAAATAAATCACCCCTCGTAGCACTCAAACTGGACTTTGAAAAAGACTTTGACAATGTCAATTTGAACTGTCTCATTCACACCATGAAAGGATATAAATTCCCTTAGAAATGGATCAGCTGGATACATGCATGCATATCCACTAGCAAATTCTCCACTATGATAAATGGCTCTCCGTTTGGATATTTTCAATACACAAATGAACTCAAATAAGGTGACCCCCTATCTCCATACCTTTTTGTTATGATCACATCATTACTAACCAATATGATAAAGATTGATATGGAGAAAGGACTCATAAAAACTTCATTTGAATGTTATGAAAACAATATGCAGTATGATGATGACACCATGATTCTTTTAAAACAAAAGGATACTTGTATCCTCAACACCATTCATAACATTGACATCTTCTCATACATATCCATGATCAAGATAAACTTGAATACAACTTCCATTGTTGACATTCAGTTCCAACCCAACACATTGAATTGATACAAAACCCTACTAAAATGTAAAATAGAAAACTTTGCATTCACTTATTTGGATCTTCCTGTCCCACATTTTCCTATTTCTAGTCATACTTGGAAACCCATCATTGACAAACTAATCCATCAACTGTCATCATGGATAAACAACTTCCTCAATTTAGTGGACAAACTCACCCTCCTAAATAGCCCTTTAACCATGATCACAACATATCATCTCAGCTACATTCCACTACAAAAAAAAACAATTAGAGATATCAATATCCTCAAGATTTGTTTATGGAATCATTTTTCTACAAACACCAAAAAAATCAAAATTTCACATGGTTAGCTAGAACATGATACACGTCGTTTGGCACACCAATTCACTAGGGTTTTTTGTCTTAGAATTTCACCTCTTGTTAATGGAAAAACAACCGATTAAGGTTAGTTTATTAGTATATAGAGGGTTGATCCCACATGATAATGTTTTTAAGATTGAATTTTAAACCCAAGTTACATTGAACATTTATTGGAATAAGAAAGTAAAGATCTGTTAGTTAATGGTTGATTATGCTAAACAAGTATGAAAAGATTACACTAAGAACAAGAAAATAAATGTTACACTAAGAACAATTAAAGGAAAGAGTTATGCTAAAAACAAATAAAAGGGAGTTATGCTAAGAACAATAAGGAGGGATTATCTATGAGAAAATAAAGATAAGAGCGACTAAGAAACAAGCGATTGAGAAATGAGAGTGAATTGATGACAAGAGATATCAAGGTTATGGGTTTTACCACCATGGCCTGCTTAAAACTAGATTGATGAAATCTATGAGATAAAATAAGTTAGATGAAGGTATGAAAAACTTCCTCGAATGCATTACAAAAGTTGAACTCCATGTAAACCCATTGGTCCTGGCATTTATAGATCCTTGCCTGAACATCCCAACAAAGGACCCTTCTGAGGTCTCATCAGGATCTTTGTGCATTTTTTGGTTGTTCCAAGTCTTCAGGTCTGAGGTCTCATTGTCCAAAACTAACATTTGACAAAAACAAGAGATCAAGTCATTTAAGTTGGAAAAAATTCAAAAAAAGCTCATCCAACAAATATTATCACATAGAATAGATCTAGTTCAATAATAGCTATGGGGTAGAATCTAAATGAAGAACAAAGAAAGGAAGGAAGCCATATACTTGAGATCTTAGATAGTGACATTGAAATGAGTATATTCAATAGTTCCTTGTTCCCAATAGACTAAGAACAATGGCAAAAATGAACATGGGAGAAGAGGATAGGCTGAGCGGTATCAATATTGCTAGGAGCTGGTCTGTTCCGGAATTCAGAGGCAGTGAGGAGCTAGTTGGCGTCTGCAACGCCGTTCAGCTCACAGCCAACGAAGACAAATGCCACTTTCTGGATCTTGAAGAGTTCTCACTGAAAGGTGCTTGGCAGTTGTGTAGGCATCGAGATGAAGAACCTGTTTGGGCTTGCTGGCTATGGAAATCCAAGGTGCCACCTAGGATCAAGGTGAGCTGCTGGAAGATTTTGCAGGGAGCTGTAGTTACTGAAATCTTTCTGCAAAAATGAGGATTTTGTTTGGCCTCGAGGTGCAGCCTTTGTAAGGTTTCAGCTGAAATGAGTAGGCACATATTTTGGACTTGTAGCCTAAGTTCAGAGATATGGGACAGAGCTAAGAGGTGGATTGGGGACCCGCCCACTAAAGTTGAAGACTTACCAAAGATAAAGGATACGAACAACAAGATTTTGTGTATTCTTGTTGTTTACCATATATGGTATACACGGAATAGATCTATTTTTGATAGTCAGATACCTTCCTTTAGTAGTGTTTGGAAACGTATCTATAGTGACTATAGTGCTTTGCAAAGATAGTCGTTTGAAGCCTGGCTTCCCCCCATGTACATATTTTTCTTTGGTGATATAGAAAGAGGCACACTTACTGATAAAAAAAATGAACATAAATCTTGAGATCCAAACACTAATTTTATTGAAGAACAAGGATTACACATGCAACAAATGAAAAAACAAGTGTTGAAAATAAAGTTGCAAGTACCAAAGGTTGGATACCCTTTCTTTTTGATTTCCCCTCCTTTTATAGGATAAGGAGGGAAAGAAACTCTGAAGAGGGTGAGAGAAGAGGAATGGGTGGTGGTTATTGAAGATTAATTTGCGCTCTATGAACTGGTCGGTTAACATTCTGAACTGATCGGTTCAGGTCTGAAGGGGTGCACACCTAGGCAAAAACCTTGAGGAAGGGTGGTAGTGCCATTTGAATACTTGATATCTAAGCTATCTGAATTGGACATTTGGATACTTGAGACACCCATTTTGCATATGAATTTTCTCAGACTAGGGAAGTGGGTCAAAACCCTAGAGATGGGGTGGCGTCGAAGTATGACCTTGACTTGGTCATTGAGGAAGTTGAGTCGGCCATTTAGAAGACTTGAAATGCTCATTTGGGAAACTAAGATGATCGTTTAGGAAGACTGGGATGCCTATTTTGGTTGCTGAATAGCCAATGTGGAAGGGTTGAGTTGAGTAGTAAGATGACCGTCTGGGCTCTGAAGTGAAACTTCTTGTGTGTATGAAATGATCTTTTTACAACATGAACTGATTGGTTCATGTGTTGAAATGGTCCATAAATTGTTGTGAAGGTAAAATATGCAAAAATAGATGAAAAAAGATAAAGTGTTGCATTATTTGACAAGAAGTGAGGAAATTCAAATTATTTTTAGAAACTTAGCAAAAGGGAAATAAACTCCTATGAAAAGACTAAGAAAAATGCATTTATAGTTGAATATACATTCATCAAAATACCCGGGCTTGAAATTTTTCTTATCCTCAAGCAACTAGAATCACAAATAAATCCAATTTGTGCTAGAATCATGTCTATCCTCATCCTCATAGCATTACTTTGTTCCTTACCTCCTTTCTTGGCCAAGCATTCCAATCTCCTAGAAACATGAAACAAAAATTCCAAATATCCTATTAAAATATGTTTTATGACTTGTTTCTGTATCAAGACTTTGTAAGAAACAGAATTTGTAAGTATTACAAATGAATAGGATGAATAAGGTATGGAAGAAGATTATCCCTCCTACATTCAACTTGGGATCTTTTTATTCATGGACTATAGTTACATTGACTGTATTTTTTCTATTTGCTCTTTTGTCATCTTTTTAAGATGGGAGAAGGCATGCAACCCCGAACTTGAGGTTTGGCATGAGGTGATTTTTTTTTCTTTTTTGAGATGAAGATGGTGGAGGGAAGTTGTTCCTATGCTTTCATACGTTCATTTTCTTTGAGGAGTGTCATCACATCAGTTTGAATTTTTCTGTCACAACATCATACAAGAGATATGAAAAGCTAATCTACATATTTAAAATAAGAAAAATTGTGTTTGGTTCTAATTAATGCGATAAGGCTTGCCAACATTTCTAAAGAGTAATGCAAATTTTGGGGTCCTAGGTGACATGGTGTTTTCTAGTCATGGAAATTTGTACAAAATTTTGTAGGGATGATTTTCTAAATTCAAGGGGTATAATGATACAAAATCTATTCATATTAGTCGTCTAAATAAAGGCCAATTTTTCAAAATTTAAAAGCAACAATTTTTTATAAAGCAAACTACATGTAGAACAAAATGATAAAAAGATAATTTTGAAAAGGAAGATAGGGGGTGGAATTGTTATGTACCACCCACTTCCACCCCAAACTTAATTTTGCCCATCCTGAGAAAATTCCAAACCTGAGATGGAGGGAACAAAGTCAATGGTTTACCTCCCAGTAAGCACCATGTTTGATATTGAAGGCCCGACGACAGTGGTATCTGTTGGCTAAATTGGGCATTAGCTTATCCTCTATTTTGATGATGATAGACATTTCATTCTTATGGATATAAATTGCTACTTAAGTGTTTCAGGGTTCAAGGAGATCACACTCAATGGATAGATTCAGTTAACATGATTAAATGCTTGTATTTACATGTTCGTACAACTTGTAATAGCTTGTACAAGTGTATAACATACAAGTACCTAGAAGTCATGTAAAATCAAGTGTTAGATTTTCCCTATCCACTCAGAATGCTTAGTTAGGATCTCCCTTAGAGTCTAGATCTATTATCCTTCATTAGAAAAATCATTTGATAGGATTTTCAAATATTTACACACTTGTTTCCTGAAACATTTTATGTCGAGAAACTTGTCAAGCGAGACATATTCAGTTGAAAATATTGTCAACCGAGAACCACTTTAGTCGAGGATTAGAGAGATGGAAGAAATATTACACATTTGTGCTCTAAATCATTTTCGCTCAAAAATATTGTCAACCAAGACACATTCATCCCAAGAATACATGACTATTAGACCAAGTAGTTCAAACTAGTGACTAGTCATTAGAAAGGTAGTTGAGAATTTAACTCACACTTGGTCAAAAAAATGTTTGACTGAGACATGGTCATTTAACCAAATTCTCGTCCGAGCTGGGTTCTGGACTAATTTCTAGAAATGACTAAATTAGTCATCACACCTAACATTAACTCATCAAAAATGGCTAATTCTCCACTAAGATCCTTATAGTTACTTTTCTAAGGTACCCTGGACACTTACAACCCACTCCTATACATATAAGTGACCTTAGGACATGAAAGATACATAAGATACACTTGAGCAACCATTCTAGAGAGCAAAAGAGCTGATTTACACTTGCCATCTTCCTCCTTGATCTCTAAGTTAGTGTCATATAGCTACAATCTCCTAAACACCACCTAGTAACGTCCATCCTAAGTGGTTAGGAGGTCTAATGCTTGATATAGGATCAATGCGTTGTACTACATTGGTGTAATCTTCCTTCTTCCAATCTACTTCTCCAAGTTGATGTAATTGTGCTCCTTGACTACTCTAAGTGTGGGAGGATATCTAAGGAATTTTGATTGGAGCTACTCCAAGGTGTGAATGCTACTCCTAGGTGATTGGATCTACTTCAAGGCGTGAAGGTTGTTCCTAGGTGATTGGATGAAGGCTGCTCCAAGGTGATTGGCACTACTTCAAGAAGGTTAAGGTTGTGTCAAGGTGGTGGAGGTGGATCATCATCCTCTCCTAGGATTCTCTTCTATGTCCCAGTAAAGAAGAGGTTGAGGTGAAGTGATTGTATTTTATTATAATTCTTTGAGAGGTAATAAAATTGATCACTTACAAATCCCAATTGGAAACAATTGGGTAGTGGACAGACATCCTTCGATTCGAAGGGGGGAACCACTCTAAATTGTGAATCTCTTCCTTGTGTCCCTCTCTTTCTTGAAATTTAAGTTGTATATTATTTTTAAAATTATCAAAATCTCTATTCACCCCCTCTAGATCTTTCAATTGGTATCAGAATAGGTCTTCAAGGATCTCCCACGAGTCTTGAAGCATGGGGGAAAACTTTCTTAGCAATGTCAACATTGAAGGGAGGTAAGTGAGTCGACTAAAGCCGTTCAATGGCTCCAACTACACTTATTGGAAAAGGCAGATGCAATTCTACTTCCAAGGATTAATCTTGAAGCTTTGGAGAATGGTGACTCATCCATATGAGCTTCCAACTACGGAATATGATAAATGGGATCCGGAGATGGTAAAGAAAGTTCAACTCAATGCCAATGTTGTAAGCATTTTATATTGTTCAATATCCATTGGTGAATTTAATCGCATATCTTCATGTGAATTGCGTTTGAGATTTGGCATAAACTTTTGGTTAAACGTGAAGGCACCTTTCAAGTTAAGAATATTAAAATTAATATGCTGAAGAAAAAGTTTGAACAATTTCATATGATGCCTAATAAATCTATTGAGATGTATGCTAGGTTTTCTTCTATCATAAATGACTTGAATGTTTTGGGTAAGTACATTAGTGAAGAGGATCAAGTATCCAAGATACTCAAATCATTGCCTTCAAAGTACAAGCCCAAGGTGACAACCATTGAAGAAGACAATGACCTCACCAAATTGCTGATGGAGCATCTCATTGGCAACCTTGGGACACATGAGGTCACTCTTAAAGAAGAAGAAAGAGTGGAGGTTGAACTCCAAAAAGGGAGAAGGAAGGGCATTGCATTATAGGCTACAACCAAAGCTCAATCAAAAGTCATCACTCTAGAAAATGATGAGATAAGTGAATGAGATGACGAAAAAGATGCACTCATTTGAAAATCTTACAAAAATTGTAGTGCTTCTTCCTCTTCTTCTATTAGGTGCTTTGAATGTGGCAAGAAGGGACATGTAAAGAATGAGTGTCAAAAAATCAAGAAGGGAAAGAAACCCTCTTTCAAGAAAAAGGACAAAGGAGACAAAGCCTAAAAAGAAGCTTGGGATGAATCAAGTGATCACAATGAGAGTGGAGAGAAAGAAGTGGAGTGTGTCATGGCTAAGGAAAATAAAGATGACAACTCAAATGAGGTAGATATTTTTGAATTATCTAAAACTGATCAAGTTAATAGTCTTGAAGAAACCCATACTAAATATGTTGATTGCAAAAAGAAAATTACAAAAGATTTTTAAATTAATGATGAGTTGCATGCTAAACCATATGATCGTACTTCTAAAAATGAGAGTCTTAGTTATAAAAATAATACTTTGAAAGCTTCTATTGATGACTATAATTCTAAGTTGCTTGTCTTAGAAATAATAATGATCTTCTTTCTCAAGGAAAGGTTGAATTTCTTGCTAATATAAATGACTACCAAACTCAATGTATTATATGCATTCACTCAGATTACGATATAATTGTTAGAGAAAGAGACACCTTACTTTCAGATTTAGCTCATGCCAATCAAGATGTTACAAAGAAACTTGCTATTATCGCTGAATTACAAAAATATGTTGATAGCTTAAAACATGATGATATCCTTGATAGAATCTTGAAAAGCACTTCCAAACAGGTTGGGAGAGGAGGTCTAGGCTATGTACCCAAAGAAAAATCTTCTCAAAATTCTAGATCTAGAAAAACACAAGCTCCGAGAACCAAAAACATCTATGTACCTAAGAAAAATATAGCACATACCCAAAATGTTAAGAAGAGAAATAAAATTGACCTTGCTTCTTGTTTCTACTACCAATGTCTTGGACATTATCATTCTCTTGTGAATACAAGAAGAAGAAGACATTGTTTGGGTTCCAAGACCCCAAACTTAGAGATTTTGAGACACTTTGTTGAGATTTGACCTGAACTTCATTGTGAAATTCATATGTGTCTTATCTCAACTAAAATGAGCTTTAAAATGTATATATCTATGTATTAGATTATTTTCTTGTGTCATCATGATTAAAAAAAAGTAGAAAACGAAATATATTGTTCACCCTAGAAATGTTGCATATTTTGGCAATCTACAGAACTGCCTTTCACTCGACTAAGACCTCAATTGAGGGGCCTCTTGGTCGAAGTCAAGGTCGACCGAAAATAAGCCTGGCATAACCATTTTCTTGCAAATAAAATCATTTACTAGTGATTAACATTGATATTTTAAATATATAAAATGTTCATCATTTTGATTCATTTCAAACACTAAAAATGATATAATTATTAAGGCACATATATTAATGTTATTCAACAAAAGGGACTACGACATGGGTACCAAAACCTTCATATCTTGCAAGATTGGGTGGTTGATAGTAGTTGCTCCAAGTATATGACCGGAAACAAGGACGCCTTTGACACACTTGAAGAAAAGAAGAGTGGAACAATTACATTTGGAGGTCATGCCAAAGGTAAAATCATTGGGGTAGGTAATGTTGGCACAAATCTTCAAATAAAAAATGTGTTACTTGTGGATGGATTGCATCACAACCTAATTAGTGTTAGTCAATTGTGTGACAGTGCCTATGATGTTCTTTTTAACAAATCTTACTACAAGTTGCTCATAGAAAATACAAATGATGTTGTTTTTGAAGGAAAAAGAGTAGGAAATCTTTACATAATTACACCCAATTCTATGCAAGCTATTATTGGAAAATGACTTCTTGCAAATGATGAATCTTTACAATTATGGCATAGAAAGCTAGGTCATGCAGGATCACTTGTTATTAAAGAGTTGCTTAAATATTATCTTGTTCATGGTTTACCTAAACTTTCTTCTGATAAACCAGGAAATTGTGAACCGTGTACTCTTGGCAAGCAAAATAATACTTTTTTCAAATATAAAGCCTTGCTTAGTACTACTAGAATATTAAAACTTATTCACATGGATTTATTTGGTCCCATGAGGACTCAATCTGTTGGTGGTAGAAATAGTATTTTGTCATTGTTGATGATTATAGTAGATATACTTGAGTTCATTTTCTTTCAACAAAAGATGATACTATTAGAATATTCATTCAATTTTGCTCTAAGACTTAAAATCAACTACAAATCAAAATATGCACCATTCAGAGTGAACATGGGGGAGAGTTTGAAAACAATATATTTGAAGAATTTTGTATATTTTATGGGCATACACATAACTTCTCAGCTCCACGCATCCCACAACAAAATGGGATAGTCGAGAGGAAAAATTGATCCTTACAAGAAATGGCTAGAATAATGCTACTTGAGCATAAAACACCTAAAACCTTTTGGGCTGAAGAAGTAAATACATCTGCTATGTCTTAAACTGTGTTTCAATTCACTCTCAACTTAAGAAAACTCCTTATGAACTCATCTTTAACAAGAGATTTAGAGTTGACTACTTTCATACTTTTAGTACACCTTGCTATATCTTGAACACAAAAGATGGTAGAGATAAATTCCACCCTAAGTCACAAAAAGGATTTTTCTTGGGATATTCAACATCTGGTAAGGCATTTAGGATTTACAACTCTAATTTTAAGAAAGTTGAGGAATCAATTCATATAACATTTCATGAAATCACATCACAAAGTGCTAAAAATAAAATTGGAAATGAAAACTTGAATGAAATTACTCACCAAATTGAGGACTTAACCATATTAACAAAAGATGATACAAATTCTAAAATTGAACAAAATAAGGATCAAATAATGAGTCACATCAGCCTACTCCTAGAATAATCAAATATCATCCTCAAGACTTAACCATAGGAAATCCTTTTGATAAAGTAAATACTCGTTCATCATTTAGTGATGTTGCAAACATGGCCTTTGTATCAATCGTTGAGCCTAAAAAGATAAATGATGCTCTAAAAGATGATTATTGGATAATTTCTATGCAAGAAGAGCTAAACCACTCCGGTTTACGATTAGAGCATCGAAAGAAATATTACACATTTGTGCTCTAAATCATTTTCGGTTGAATAGATTGTTGACCGAGACACCTTCAATCCAAGAATACTTGACAGTTAGACCAATTAGTTAGAACTGGTTACTCACCATTATAAAGGTATTTGAGCATTTAACTCACACTCGGTCAAACAAATGCTCGACCAAGACATGGTCGGTCAACAAAATTCTCGACTGAGCTGGGTTCTGGATTGATTTTTAGAAAGACAAAACTAGTTGTCGCACCTAACATTAACTCATCTAAAATGGCTAATTCTCCCCTAAGAAACCTCTAGACACTTTACTAAGGTACCCTAGTCACTTACAACCCACTCCTATAAATAGAAGTGACCTTAGGAAACCAAAGATACATAAGCTACACTTGAGCAATCATTCTAGAGAGAAAAAGAGTTGATTTACACTTGTCATCTTCCTCCTTGAACTCTAAGTTAGTGTCCTATAGCTACAATCTCCTAGCCACCACCTAAAAACGTCCATCCTAAGTGGTTAGGAGGTCTAACAGTTGATATAGGAACAAGGTGTTTTACTACATTGGTGTAATCTTCCTTCTTCCTATCTACTTCTCCAAGTTGATGTAATTGTGCTCCTTGACTACTCTAAGTCTAGGAGGTTGTCTAGGGGAGATTGATTGGAGCTACTTCAAGGTGAGAAGGATGCTCCTAGGTGATTGGAGCTACTTCAAGGCATGAAGGTTGTTCCTAGGCGATTGGAGCTACTTAAAGGTGTGAAAGCTGCTCCTAGGCGATTGGTGCTACTTCAAGGTGTGAAGACTTCTCCAAGGTGATTGATGCTACTTCAATAAGGTGAAAGTAGCGTCAAGGTGATGGAGGTGGATCGTCATCCTCTCCTTAGGTTCTCTTTTGTGTCCCGGTAAAGAAGAGGTTCCTTGGGAGGTAATAAAATTTATCACTTGCAAATCTCAACTGGAAACAATTGGGTAGTGGACTAACATCATCTAATTCGAAGGGTGGAACCACTCTAAATTGCAAGTATATTCCTTGTGTCCCTCTCCTTCTTACAATTTAAGTTTTAAATTAATTTTAAAATTATCTAAATCTCTATTCACCCCCCTCTAAATATTACAATATCCTCAAAGGGTGAGCATAATCTAGAGTTTGAATGAGGGTGTTATATTGACTAGACTGATTTCCTTGCAGCTACAACATCATCTTTTCTTGAGTTCTTTGGAATGCGTCCTAGATGGCTTGGTACATATTTGTATAGTAAGGGTGACAATTGGGATCATAATGGATAGGTTCCCAGGGTTCAATATGTGACAAGGAATAATTATGGGGAATCTCAGTTGTATAGAGATAATTATTGGAAGGTGCAGAGCTTTGATTGAATTTTGGATGCCATGTCATCCCACCATATTGGGAACTATGACCATGGGGAGTGTATCAAAAGGATGATAAATGGGGACTTCATCATTGACTGTCAACTATGCTTCTTGAGTTGAAATTGGCAGTGGTAACTCATGACAGACCTGGCAAGTATCATAGACTGGAGCTTCAAGGGAAGAGGGGGGAAGAAGTGTTGACCTAATAGTTATACATAGTCTAGATATTAGTGATGGATTAACCATTACATACATATATGTCTAATACTTCCATTTGAGATTGATTTCAGGTATTAGGTACATGAAAATGATCAATTCAATCAAGCCCTATCTTGACCAAATACAAGCAAAATTCAATGCAAATGCACTTTTGTGGAATATGCCCTTAGGACAATTTTTGTAATCATTTGTATTGATGATATGACTTGTAACGAAGATGAGAAAAAAATAGGATCACTTAAAAATAATATTTAAGCACTCAAATGGCAACTTCCAAAATTCATTATAGGGAGTTTTGTTAGTCGAGTTTCATCCTTTCAAACTCGACTGACAACCTTTATGGATTTGGGGAACTGCCAGGGTTGGGTGAGATTCCTAACGGCAAATGCCACTGATACCTTACACTGACCAAATCAAATTAATCTATCATCCAAATTTCCTCTAGAATAAACTTGACCGACAGTTCAAATTTTCTTTGTCACATAGTGTTATCGGTCGAGTTTGCTTTATTGAAACTCGGCCAAACACACTGTATGGAAAGTGTAGAAAAAGTGTTTCTAGAACCATTGCAACACCCCTTAATGAATAGAACTCATTCCCAAGTGCTTATACTGGCTAGCAAACATACCCAAGTATAAATATGGACCCTTGGGCTTCATCCCAAGTTTGCTTCTTATGATCCTAGCTATAGTTGAGTGGATTTTTCCACTAAGAGCCCCTTTCTCTCTCTTTCTTACTAATAAACATGTAAATCTGAGTGAGATATATTATTTGTGAGAGAGGTACTTCCATGTAATAATTGTGAAGCTCTCAAATCATCCCTTTCCCAATCCCTTTCTTCAAGAAAAGTTGGTGAAAGATTCCCATTGGTGAAAGAAAAGGTGAAGGCTAATGTTCCTTGAGAATAATGGGTTATTCCTTCAAGGAAGAAGACTTGTTTCAAGAGGGGAGCTCTTGGTGAAGGTGTTCAACTTCTTGTAAAAGTGGGTAATCCCTTGTATAGGTTGAAGACTCTTTCTCAAAGGACAGGTAAGACCTTATAAGGTTTATTGACTCCTTTGGATCCTAAAAAAGGAAGTCTAGGTATCCCTTCCCTACAAAAATAAGGTCTTATTATATGTCTTATAATGGAATATAAGTTTACAATGGTTTATAAGTATGCAAAGGTTGCAAAATCCTAGAGGTTGACCTCTCTAGGCAGTGGATGTACATTCTTCTAATTTGGAGTTTGAAACCACTATACATAGCTTGTTCTAGATATCATTCAATCTCTCTCATCCTTGTAATGTATGTTTAGTTGCACATCAAATTCCATATTTGCAATCTTATCTCTTGAAGTAATTTTAAGGTCTAATAAATCATGTTCAAGTGTTCAAGCTTTATTCAACCCTACCCTTCTAGAGTCCATTGATTCAACAAGTTGTATCAGAGACAAAGTCTTCTTTGACAAGATTCCCATGAGATGAGAAGATGAGGGACACGATTCTAGGTTCTCTCAACTTGGAGGGAGGATTCTCCATGAGACCTCAAATCTTTGTCAACACAAACTTCCTCTATTGGAAGCGAAGGATGTTGTTCTACTTGCATGGGATGACCATGACATGTGGAAAGCGGTCATACTTCCCTATAAGGAGCTAGCAGGAGATGTGGCTACTTGGGATGAAGCTACATTAAAGAAGGCTCAGCTATATGCAAAGGCTATTAACATAATTAATGCATCCCTCACTCCTTTTGAATTCAACCGTATCTCCTCTTGGGACACAACTCACGAGATATGGAACAAACTTTGCATCACCTACGAAGGGACCAAGAAAGTCAAGGAGTCCAAGGTATACATGCTCAAAGGTTTCTTTGAGAACTTCAAGATGGGAAAGAAAGATAGAGTGTCTAATATGTATACAAGACTCAACACCATAATGAATAGAATTGATATCTTGGGCAAACCCATGGATCAAGGAACCATTAACTCCAACATCCTTAAGTATCTTCCTAAGAGGTGGAAATCCAAGGTAACCTCCATCAAAGAAAGAAGAAGCCTTGGTGAGATTGATATCAAAGAGCTCATTGGGAATATTCAAGCCTATGAACCAAGACTTTACGAGCAAGAAGAAGACGAAAAACTTGAATAAAAAGAGTCAAAGAAGATAAAGGAAAATGCCTTCAAAACTCAAGTGGAGGCCACCTTCAAAGATCAAGTGGATTCCATTGATGTTCAACAACAACTTGCTTACTGGAATGCTCCCACCTCAAGTGAAGATGAAGCTCCTAGTGACCATGAAGATAACTACTCCAAGGGGAAGAACTTCAAAGGAAAGCCCTCCTCCTCTTCTACTCTAAGGTGCTAAAAAAGGACACTACAAGAATGATTGCCCCAAGGCAAAGAAGTCCTACCATAAGAGAAACTCCAAGGAGAAGGAGGAGTACAAGAAATAAACCAAGTGCATGAGGAAGGACAAGAAGGAAAGAAGAAACAAAGATGTAGCCCATGTCGCATGGGAGGAGTCTTCTTCTAGTGATTCCAGTTCCAATGAGGGAGAATGTCAGCTTGCTCTCATGGCCTCAACTAGTGAAGACATATTTGAGGTAAGTGAGGTAATATTGAATGATTTATATAAAGAAGACCTCATTTAAATGCTTAATGAATCTCATTCTTCTTATTATGAATGTATATCTAAGAAGAAAAGGTTAGGGAAAATTATATATGACTTGTATGCTAAAATTGATTTCCTTGAGAAAAATGAGAAAGTACATCTTGACATTATAGATTCTTTGCAAGGTCAATTTATTAAACTTGAGTTGCAATACAATAGAGTTGAGGTAGAGAATGGTATTTATCTTCAGAATATCAATAGTCTTAAATATGAAAAACAAACTTGCCTTAATGAGCTTGTTTTGGTTATAATTGAAAATGATAAGCTTGTTGCCAAGTTCAATGATCTTAGACATGCTTTTGATGAGATTAAGGATTAAAATAGAATCTATCTTGATGAGGTTACTTTTCTTAGATATGAAAATGCTAGATTTCTTGCTAAAGTCAATGATCTTTCTTCTAGACCTTTGTTGCCTAATGATGAAGTAGCTAGTATAACTCTTGAGAGATCTTCTTACTTGACTAAAACCCTCTATCTAGAGGTTGACTTGCTTCATGCTCAAGCTGATCTAGCTAGTCGTTCTTCTACCTTATTACTATTAGTGATGATAACCACAAGCTTAGAGTCTCCCTACAAAAGATTCTTGATGTAGTCCTATTTTAGGGCTCCATCCTGTGCCATTTTGTACTTAAATCACATCTAAACATGTTAAATTACAAGTGGTTTCCCCTAATGTGCTTATCATTGCAAATATGCTTATGGATGTTCTTTGCACTGTTTTCTGGTACTTGGACCATGTTTAGATGGACGAGAGAGAAAGAAGGAGTTCTAGGGTTCCCCCAATCATGGAGGGACCCAAAGAAGGCCCCAAAGTCTCCCTCAACCTACCTCCAATGGCCAAGAGTCATCCCCAAGCAAAGACATCCAAGAATGATGGAGTTTGAAGTGAAATCAATTGATGCAAGCCTCACCACAGTCGTGGCCACAACACCACGGTCGTGCATTTTTTAGCAAAGAAGTGCCCTTTTCAATAGGGTTTTCCCACAGAATCCCACGGTCGTGGCCACCTGCCACGACTGTGGCCATTGAAGACACCACGACCGTGGCCATCCGCACAGTCGTGGTCAGGAGAAGAGAAAACAGCTGTGGGCCTTCCGCCTGGTCGTGGGAATTAATCACCAAAGTTCCAATTTTCAACAGGGTTTTCACCCAAGGTGCCACGACTGTGGCTCACTGCCACGAGCATGGCTGATGAAGTACAAAATGCCCATGGTGCTGCTCCATGGTCACCTCTCCCACCTCCAAAACGGTCGTGTTACCCAACACAGCCGTGGTGCCTCTCACCCACCACGACCGTGGCACTCCGCCACGGTCGTGGCCTCCACGATAATTAGCATTTTACCACTCCCTCCATACCATGACCATTTTGCCACCCCACGACCATGTACCACTTCCCTCACCACGACCGTGGTGATCCACCAATCCTACCCTACTTTTACACTATATTTCCTAAACTACCCCACTTACCCTAGTGCCTCCCCACCACCTATATATACATAGGTGGCGGCTGGGGCACGAAGGCTAGCCTCTTCCACAACTGCTCCAAGCTTCCACCTTCCTTCCTTGAGCTCCTAGTGCAATCCCTTTGCATTTTAGCTCATCATCCACCATTTCCACCCTCATCCCACCTTGGAAACCTATTTTTCTAGGTTTTCATCCATAACCCCCCATATTTTCATGCTCCCATGCACCCTTGGAGGAGGGAGGTCGTCTACAGCAGCTTGGAGGTGAAGAAGAAGGCCACTTCATCAAGCTTCATGGCGTTTCTACCTCTTCTTCCCCTCTCTTTTGTAGTTTCTTTGATCATGTGTAGCTAAGCCCCTATTGGTGGGCTGTTTGGGGTTAAAATATGACTTTGATACCATGTTGGGGGAAAATTGCTTGTAATGAACTCAATTTATATCTATGATGATTGCCTCTTGCTTCTATCTCAGTTCCTATTTTATTGCATGTGGTTTGTGCTTATAACATGGATTGCTTACTTTGAGATGTTTGATGACACTTAGCTTCTAGGAGGAATTGGAGTGTATGTGGCAATCTTAGGATTGGCTCCTAGGTACAATTAGTGGATTCCTAGCTAGCCCCCTTTGTTCCTACATACACATCCCTCCTTCTACAAGTGAGTGTGAGATTTGAGTAGCTAGTGTAAGTGAGGGTGATGTAATTGTCTAGGGCCTTCTAAAGGCTAGAGTGTCTAGTGGCATGAGGTCAAATACCCTCATCTCTACTCCTATCTCTACCCTCAACCCTCAATTTCTCACTATCACTTACTCTAGAAACCTAGATTTGGCTAATCCCATTAGAATTACACCTAACCCTAGTCTTCTACTAGTAGTGTAGGGTATATTCTAATGTCATTGACCTTATTGTTTGGTTTGGTAATCTAGATATAATTTGATGACCTTGCATGTCTAATGATCTCCCCCAACTAATATCAAAGTTACATCCCCCAAACGGCCCACCTACCCCAATCAACTTGTTAAAACCCAAACTGCTTTGTTTTCTCATTCATGCTAGTTTAGTTTAGTTGCTTTTGCTTAATATAGTTAATTGCTTAGTTTTTCTCTTTAGTGTTAACTTAGGCTCTTGCTCTTG
This sequence comes from Alisma plantago-aquatica, assembly GCA_963693085.1. Lineage (NCBI taxonomy): Eukaryota > Viridiplantae > Streptophyta > Magnoliopsida > Alismatales > Alismataceae > Alisma > Alisma plantago-aquatica. Next base: position 1,531,654,461 of record OY856410.1, read on the forward strand.
ATATTGGTTAGTTTAATTTCTTAATTTCTCCTTGCCTTGCTAGAGTAGTATAGTTCATCTTGCTCGTGTTTGGTTAATTGTTTAGCCTAGTTGCTTAGTTTCATCTTGCTTAAGATAATCTAGCTTTTTGATAACCTAGTTTCCATTCTGCCTTTCTTACTTGTTCATCTAGAGTAATCAACAAACAACCCTTTTAAAACCCTCAAACCCTAATCTCTGCACTAGGAACATAGCTCACACGAACCTAACTCACACGAACCTAACTCTAGTGCCTCTTCTATCCCTGTGGACCGACCCCGTATCTTGCCAATCACCTATACTACAATAGTACCCCGTACGCTTGTGGGCGACCTATTTAGTCTTTGTGATCGACTTGGTTAGGGACATTAATATAAATATCGAAAGCAAAATCCCATCCCGTGTGTTTCGACCTCGTGGAGTGCATCTAGCCACCCTAGTTGGCTGGTGTGTATGCCTCTAGCAAAATCCGCACCAAGCTTTCTGGCACTGTTGTCGGGGATAGAGGTGCTCGACCTAGTTAGATAGTGTAGCTTAGCCCTTCCTTTTGCCCTCACCATTGCTATTATTTATTCTTTGTGTTGCTTTTACATCTTGGTTTGCTGACTTGGTTTCTTGTTGTTTATTTGTGTCTTGCACCTGTGACAGTTATGCATGCACAACACGCGTTCTACTTGCATTGACTTGGTGGTGTACGACCCTGAGATTGGTACAAGGAGGTGCCAAGATCGCCGCAATCAGCACCGAGAAGCTGAGATGGCTGAAAACAGCCCACAACCGGATGCTCAACCTCCACCGCCACATCGCCCGCTCCACGAGTACTTCACACTGAGGAACTACAACCCCCCATCGCCACCTTGGTTGGCCAGATGCCCGGTCAACAATTCTCCATTTTGCCTGCACTTATGGGACCCCTCCCTACCTACTTTGGGTTGGAGAATGAAAACCCCTACCACCATATTGATGCGTTCCTTGAGACATGTTCAACCTTACGCACTCTGCCGCCACTGACGATTCCATTAGAAGGACACTCTTTCCTTTCTCCCTCAAAGAGAAAGCTAAAGAGTGGTACGTATCCAAGCCGGAATTGGTCACATGGAATGAAGTGAAAAATTAATTCCTCAGGAAGTTCTTTCCCATTGCCAAGTTGTCTTACATGAGGAGGTGCATCACGTCGTTTGCTCAGAAGGAAAATGAGCCCTTCCACGAGGCATGGGAGAGGTTCCAAAAGCGGCTCCAAGACTGTCCTCATCATGAAGTACCCTTATGGCAACTAGTTCAAGTGTTCTAAACCGGACTTGAAGGGCAAACCCAGAACAATGTGGACTCTTCCTACGGGGGAACTTTCATGGTAAAGCTGCCCGAAGAATCATGGACATTATTTGAACACCTTGCTAAAAATTCTCGCCACCGCGCTTCTACTAAAGGGGGGCATTGCAGCCAAAGCTATGTTCCTCCATCTTCCTCCACAGCTTCAACTCATAATGCTACTGACCCAGACATGATGAAGATGATGGACGACATGATGAAAATGACAAAAAATCAAGCTGGTGGCTCTTCAAGCCAACCCGTTATGGCAGTCGATTCGGTGGATGCTGAAGTGAATGCTCTACACTCCTTTGGTGGCCACAACAACCAAGGCCCCATGTCCAACTCCTACACTCCCGAGTGGAAGAACCATCTGATCTTTTCTTGGAAGCAACAAAATGAGGATGGATAAGGGCAAGGGCAGTCGAGGCCACGGTACAACTCTAAATTTGAAGATGAGGTACTCGGGAGGTTGAGGAACTTGGATGAGGTAAAGAGAGAAGTGTCCTCTCAAGGGCAAAAGATTAGCCACCTGGAACAAAGAATTGATCAAATTTCCATCTCACTTGCTTTCCGCGAAGAGGGGAGACTTCCGTCGCAACCCATGATAAATCCAAACAACGATGGTGGTTATGTGAATGCTACTCAAGCTGCATACGTCCCACCACGAGGCCAAGCACCCTCACTCCTACAATATCAAGGACCACCACATCCATATGCTATGCCACCTCACCAACCCCCACTTAACTACCAATATCCCCCACCACCTTCACATACCTATCAACCACCACCTACACAACAACCTCCCCAACAACCAACTTGTATACTCCAAAATCCTAACTCCACCCATCAAAGACCGCCACCACCTTCGTCTTCACAAGCCCCCCCCCTTCTCCCCATGAACAAGTGAGTATGGTGTCTATCATATGGGGAGCTGCTCAAAATCTTGAAAAAAGGGAAAGGAGAGTGATTGAGGTTGATGATAAAAGCTCAATGCTAGAAGGGTCTAGCAAAGATCACAAAAGATTTGGAGAATTTGCCACTCAAGCACTACCAAAGGATGTTAAGTGCACCCAAATTTCTACTGCTCCCGGCGCAAATGTAGAAGCGCCCTCACTTTCCCCACCATCTCTTGGGAAAACTGAAATAGCGATAGATAGGGCTCATCCGGCTGTTTGTGACAAGGCCATGTCCATTGCTTCACATACCATTGACATAGCAGCGCTTGAAGCCATACCTTTATGGGAGCCAAAACCTTTTCATGAGATGAGTATCACCATCATCCCTCCTCAAGTTCCAACCAGTGCTGCAGAGATATTTGATGAAGTTGGGAAGAAATTCCATGAAGGTCCGACTCTCCAAGAAAAGGGCAGTAGTATCATGAATCTCTTGGGAAACTTGAAGCGAGGAACGATGGGCATCACATCATTCTTTTCATTACTAAAGGATGTGTGCATGGGGAAGAAAAAGTTAGTGCTACTACCAACCAAGGAGATTGTTGCTTCAAAGTCTGTGAACTTCATCTATGAAATTGGCTTCCCCGAAAAGAGAGACGATCCGGGAGTGCCTCTCATCACCTGCTACATTGGTACACAACCCATCGAGAACTCCCTCCTTGACTTAGGTGTAGGGACAAGCATCATGCCATGGATCATGTATCTACGTCTGGGCTAAAAAACTTTTTTTTCTAGATAATGGCTATGTCATAGGAAAAATTGATTCTACCCTCTTTCTTAAACAAACTTCTTACAACTTTTTTATTATTCAAATATAAGTTGATGATATCATATTTAGTGGAACGGATTTTGATCTTTGCAAGGTGTTTAGTTCTCTTATGCAGAGTGAATTTGAGATGAGTATGATGGGGGAGCTTACTTTCTTCCTTGGATTCCAACTAATGCCAACAAAGGAAGAAAACTTCATCAACCAATGCAAGTATACAAATGAACTCTTGAAGAGATTTGGGATGGACAACACTAAGCCAATGGATACTCCCATGTCAAACACCACCGAACTTGATAGATATTAAGAAGGTGAGAAGTTAGATGAAGCTCTATAGAGGTATGATTGGTAGCTTGTTATATTTAACTGCCTCTAGACCTGATATTATGTTTAGTGTTGGCTTGTGTTCTAGATTTCAATCAAGTTCTAGAAAATCCCATCTTATAGCTTTTACCAGACAATGATGTAAGATGGGAAACAGTGGCAGGAAAATGGGGATGAGACATGGACAGCTGTGACATGGAGCTTGACGAATAGGACTCTCGGACAGAGTGGTACAAAAAGGCAAGACAGGTCGGGGAAGAAAGGGAAGCAACACAGAGGGCCGAGAACGGTCAAGTAGCAGAGGTTGGCGGAGTCCAACCCCGCGAAGGACAATGAAAATAATAAGCTGGAATTGTCAGGGCATGGGCGACCCTGACAAGGTGACTGCTCTCCGGGCGTGGTGCTGGAGGGAATGCCCAAACATAGTTTTTGTCATGGAAACTATGATGGTGGATACTAATTTGGAAGATGTGAAGAGAAGGTGTGGTTTTGTCAATGGGATTTATCTCTCGAGTAATGGAAGGGCGGGGGGAATTGGTTGCTGGTGGAAGGATGTTGAGGTAGAAATCCTGAGCTACTCACAAAGGCATGTGGAATGCATGGTGGACGAAGGAAGGGTGGGTAGGTGGAAGGCTATTGGTATTTATGGTTGGGCTGATCAACCAAGCAAACACAAGACATGGGAACTTATGCGCAAGCTGAAGAATGAAGCAGAAGTACCAGTGCTTTTCTTTGGGACTTCAATGAGATTGTCTCAAACTCAGAAAAACTTGGGGGGGCACCTAAGGAGGAGAGAGTTATGCAAGGATTTGGAGATGCTATTGATGACTGCGAGCTAGTGGACTTGGGGTACTCGGGAAGCATCTATACCTGGCGCAGAGGCTTATCTGTGGAGACGTTGATTCAGGAGAGACTGGATAGAGCTTTGGCGGATCTGGACTGGAGGGGAAAATTTACTTATTGCAATGTTCTACATCTTCCAATCTATGAGTCGGACCATGCTCCTCTTATCATCACAGCAGACAGGAGACAGGTAAAAAAGAGAAAGAAAAAGAATGATTACTTTTCTTTTGAACCAGCATGGACAGTTGAGAAAGAATGCCACGACACTATCCAGAAATCCTGGGAGTACAGTCTTACAGATGACCTTGTGGGCAAACTGAATAGATGTGGAATGAATTTAAAGGAGTGGGCTGATAAAAAGTTTAAAAATAGGAGACGGAAAATCATTGAACTAGAAAAAGAGCTCTGGGAAGTGCAAAGTCAGCCACCGGACCATGGGATGCTGGAAAGGGCAACGCAACTAGCAAAAGATCTCCAATACTGGCTGAGACAAAATGAATCATATTGGTACGCAAGGGCAAGAGCAAATGAGATGAGAGAGGGGGATAGAAACATAGCTTACTTCCATCAAAAAGCATCGAACAGGAGAAAGAGGAACAAGATTGAGGGACTGAAGGATGAGAAAGACATCTGGAAAACTGAGGAAGATGATATACAGAAGGTGGTGGTGGATTTCTTCACGGATCTTTTTAATTCCAGCAACTCGGGGAATTTCGAGGCAGCTACAAAGGGGCTTATGCAGAAGATTGACATAGATGTGGCAAGATAGATGGAGGTTGATATTTTTGAGGAGGAAATATATGTTGCGCTCTCACAGATGCACCCAAATAAAGCACCCGGGATGGATGGGATGAAAGCTGTTTTTTTCCAAAAGTATTGGAACATTGTTGGGAAGGAGGTGGCTAGTTATATCAAGGGTTGGTGGCGGGGAGAAAGAAGTCTGGGGGAAGTTAATAGAACTCTGGTAGTCCTTATTCCAAAGATTTAGAAGCTGACAGCCATGGGGGATTACAGACCTATCCGTCTTTGCAATGTCATTTATAAAATCGCCTCAAAAGTGGTAGCAAACAGGCTGAAACCGCATATGGAAAGTATTATTTCGGAAAATCAAAGCGCCTTCATACCGGGACGGTTAATTACTGATAACGCTCTCATCGCGTATGAAGTTTTTCACAAAATGAAGAATACAACACAAGGGGGAAATAACTATATTGCTCTCAAGCTTGATATGTCAAAGGCCTATGACAGAGTTGAATGGGATTTTTTAATGCACGTTATGCAGTGCTTGGGGTTTGGAGAGAAGTGGAGGGCACAGGTCCGTGATTGTGTCTCAAGTGTTAGCCATGCCTTTGCCATCAACAGAGAACAGACTAGATTGATCAAACCCACCCGCAGCCTTAGACAGGGAGATCCTCTCTCACCCTACCTTTTTATCCTTTGTGCAGACGCTTTCTCTACACTACTTAGGACCGCTGCTGATGATAATCTCATTCATGGGATTAAAGTTAGTAGATCAGCACCGAGTATTTCTCACCTTTTCTTTGCAGATGATAGCATACTTTTTGCTCGAGCAACCACAGCAGAGTGCCTGAAAGTTGCTGAAATTATCAGCCAGTATGAACAGGCATCTGGACAAAAGCTAAATTATTCCAAGACGGAGGTCGTTTTCAGTAAGGGTACGTGTCACCGGAAAAGGGAGGAGATAAAGAAGCTGTTGCAAGTCAAGGAGGTAGATAGACATGCACGATACTTGGGTCTACCGACGGCCATTGGGAGGTCAAAGAAACAGGTTTTCGGCTATGTTAAAGAGAGGATCTGGAGGAAAATTCAAGGCTGGGCAGAGAAGCTTTTATCAAAACCGGGGAAGGAGGTCCTTATCAAGGCAGTGGCACAAGCTATCCCTACATACGTTATGAGCATTTTCCAGATTCCGACAGGTTTGGTTGAGGAGATGCAAAGTATGATTGCAAGATGGTGGTGGAGGGCAAAAGGGGGTGAAAGAAAGCTAGCTTGGCAAAGCTGGGAAAAGATGTGCTTACCAAAAAAGCAAGGTGGGATGGGATTCCGTAATTTGAATGTCTTCAACCAAGTGCTTCTGGCAAAGAAATTATGGAGGATATACCAAAGGCCAAATGCTATGGTTACGAGGGTCTTACAGGCAAGGTATTTTCCTAACGGCAGCATCTGGATAGCTAGGCGAGGCTTTAATCCTAGCTACACGGGGAGAAGCATGTGGGGAGCAAAAGCACTTCTTGTGGAGGGGTTGGAATGGAGGGTGGGCCGTGGGACATATATTAATATATGGAATGATTTGCGGCTGTCGGGACAGGTGGAGACACTGGGGAGTAGGGAAGAAGAGATGAATGTTGATTGTACTATGGTATATGAGCTTATGAAGGAGGAGGGAAGGGAATGGGATGTGGAGTTGATAAACGGGCCGTTCTCGGGGGAGGTGGCTGCAAAAATCTTGGCTATCCCCATTAGCCCGAGAGCACCTATGGATTCTCTGTGTTGGTGGCGGGTAGTGGGTGGAGAGTTCTCGGTGCGGTCAGCATACTGGTTGGGCTTATTAGGGAAGGACAACGTGCGAGCACACCTAACTTGTATGGGTGACCAGCTTTGGAAGCACATATGGCGGGAAGGATGGGCACCCAAAGCTGCCCATTTCTTATGGCGGATAGCTACTGGTGGCCTGGCGACTATGGGGAGGCTTTTTGACAGGCATTATGTTGCAGACGGAAGATGCCAACTATGCTTTTCAGATAAGGAGACAATACCTCACATGCTTTTTAGATGCCCGAGTGCTCAGGAGATCTGGGAGACGTTGTCGCCCATGCTGAGGCGGAAGGTAGAGGATGTACAGGACCTGCTGGTGGGGGAGGCGTTGAGTATCATCTTAGAGGCGGGGAGCAGAGAGGATAGGGAGGAGATGGTTGCGACTATGTGGGCGGCCTGGTCCACACACAACCATAGGATGTTTGGGTAGGACAACTCGAGTGGCTGTGTGAAGAAAGCATCGCTGCTTGCTTTCATATGTGACCATAAAGGAGAGGTGGCGTGGGGCAGGGAGAGAAGAGAAGGGGGAAGACCGAATGGGAGGAGAGCGAGGTGGAAGGTGCCGGAGGAGGGGAGAGTAAAATTGAATGTGGATGCGTCGGTCGGAGAGGATGGCACGGTGGCAACTGGTATGGTGATTAGGGATAACTTGGGCACAATCATTGCTATGGCAAGGAGGAAGTGGACACATGTACAAGGTGTAGACATGGCAGAGGCGCAAGGCATAGCGGAAGCTATACAATGGGCGAGGAGCTGTGGGTATGAGTTTTTGTAGGTAGAGACGGACTCTCAAATCATAGCTACCGCTTTTGCAAGCAAGAGCCTGAGATGGGACTACCTTGGTAGTGTGTTGGAAGATATTAGAGAGTTTAGCAAGTCTTGTTCTTTCTTTTCTTTACAGCATATTAGTCGTAATTGTAATGGGGTGGCTGATGCTCTTGCATCCTACACTCGTAGATTGTCAGTTGAGTCTTTTTCTTTGTTTGACAATTTTCCTAGCCGTTTTGTAAGTCTTGCTCAGGCTGATTTGGCCGTTTAATAAAATGGGGCACGACACCTTCAAAAGAAAAAGGTACCTAGCCAAAATCCAAAATTTTGGACTATGATATCCCAACTCAAGGGACTTTACTCTTACTGCTTATAGTGATGTGGGTTATGCTAGATGCTTAATTGATAGAAAGTGCACAAGTGGCACTTGCTTCCTCCTTATACCATTCTTAGTTTCTTGGTTCTCTAAGAAACAAGGAACAATGGCTCTTTCAACTATCGAGGCTAAATACATTGCAGTTGGGAGCTGTTGTGCCTGAATCTTATGGATGAAGTAAATTGTTTAAGACTTTAATGTTCATTATGATGCTTCTCCTATCTTTTGTGATAATACTAGTGCAATCAATCTTCCTCACAATCCTATATTGCATAGTAGAGACAAATATATAGAGGTCTGCCATCACTTCCTCCATGACCACATTGCAAAGAAAGATATCTATATCACTCATGCTGACACAAAAAACCAACTTGCAGACATTTTCACTAAACCTCTAGCTAGAGAGTAATTTACTTTCATTAGATCAACATTTCTTATTACTACTCTTGATGATAATGGTATGCCTTCTATCTAGATGCTCTCTTACCTATATGTTCTTGCTCATAAGTTTATCATGTTATGCTTGTTATTCCTACATATGCCTAGTTTTTAATGTCTTATTTTGCATGTTTTTGGCTATGTGTTGCAAATGCTTGTTTTAGTGCAATATAGTAGCCAATGATGAGTGAAAAGTTCCTTAATATGTTCAAAATGCATGATAGGCTAGGAAATGTTTTATATAGAACTCTAGTGACCCAAAATTAAATTCCGTATCTTTTTTACTAGCTTTCTTGTCAGTTGAGTTTTCTCTGGGAAAACTTGGCCGAAAACTAAGCCAAGGAATGAACACACAATAGTGTCAGATGAGTTTTCCAAATCTCAAACTCGACCAACAACCTATTGCACGAAAATATATATAGACTGTTGACCAATTTTCTCCCCTCAACTAGAGAAAACTTGACTGATTTGTCACCCCTTTCATTTGTCCTTGAACCCTAGGGCAACCAATCCTCTTTCCTAGCCCTATACAACCTATTTTGACCTTCCCCAATCTCTAAACCTAGCTTGAGAGGGGGGCTATTGTTTGAGTTTTATTCCTTGTTTGGTGCCATCTTTGGCTATTTCCCTCTCCATAGTGTCCAATAGGTAAAAGAGAACATGTCCTTCAGATGTACCTTCATCTTCTACAACCATTAGACATATCTCTTACAATGGTACTCCTTTTTCTCCAATCAAGCAATAAATCAGTACATGGAGCTATTTGCTAGGAACCCATATCCTTTCTAGCCCCTTTTATTCCTAGCAATGAGCTACTCAAAGAGGTTAAGACACTATTTTCTAACCAACATCTTGATGCTCTTTTCTATGAATTCTGGACCTATAACAACTCCCTCTCTAGCAAGAAGGTGGTGCGTCAATTATATGCAAATCTAACTTAGAACTACACCACCTTGGTGCCTCCTCCTAACACTTAAGTTGTTTTGTCATCCATGATAGGGGGAGTCAAGTTTAATATCTTCAAGCAATGTTTGAATAATTATCTATCTTGCTCCTTGCCTAGTTGGATGACTCCCTATCCTACCTATCAAGACCTCCTTGACCCAGAAGCCTTCTATAACACCTTTGACCTAGAGTTATCTCTTTATGATATCTACAAAGCTCTTAAGAAGCCCAAGGCATCATATATGAAGAAATCCATCCTTCCCTCTTCTTCTCTAGATATTAAGACACACTTGGTTTCTCTCCTAGTTAACTGCAACATCCATCCAAAAAAGAATCAAATGGATATTGCAGAAAACTCAGTTGTGATCATGTATTGTCTTCTACAAAATATCTGTGTCAAATGGGAAAGATACATTCTCTACCACATGACTTGCTTTGACATAGAGAAGAATACTAGAGACTCCCACCCGCTCTACCCTAACCTGATTTGTGGTGTCTTTCAAGATCACACTGGTCAATCACTTTTCAAAGACCTTGGCTACAAAGTCAATCAAAAAGGAGTTTATATCTGTGACACCACGATCAAGAAATCCTTTCACCCACCTCCTCTAACCCTGGTGATTTGACCTCCACCCAACCTTCTCCTAGACCTGACCATGCCTCTTTTTTAGTGTAAAATGAAACCCTGATAGGCTACAGGATGCACCAACATGCATACAACCTGCAGGTCCAGGAGAACTTACATCAAAATCTTATTTAGATAATGTCAAACATGAACTTGTCTTGCACCCATCCCTACCCAGCGACCATACCTACCCAACTACTGACTATGCCTCTTATGCAGACAATCAGTTCCACCTGACTTACCAATCTACTGCTTCTGTTGTACCCTCTACCTCTGATGTTGGACCTAGCCATGTTGCTTCTCATCCACTTGCACTTCCTGTTGGCCCTTATGCTACCATTCTTTCTAACTTCGATTGGGTTTCTGATGAATACACATTCATCATGAAATTCAATTATCACTTTGGGACAAATTCAACTCTATATATACAATTTCACTCATTAAATATCAAAATGCATCATAATGTGCAAAATTACTTAATTGACTCGATTATCAAGGTTTTAACCAAAATTATGTTGATTTAGTGCAGGTCTTGATAAAGTTGAATAGTCAGTTGGGATCCACCCTCACTCACCCTTGGTTCTGACCAATTGATCTGATAAAACAGTTTCCACCATTCGGTTTCAAGACCGAATGGACAGATTTATCTCAAAACCATTTGAGCCCATGCAGTTTCAAAACCGTTTGAGCCCATGCGGTCTCAAAACCATTTGAGCCCATGCAGTTTCAAAACTGTTTGAGCCCATGCAGTCTCAAAACCATTTGAGCCCATGCGGTCTCAAAACCGTTTGAGCCCGTGCAGTCTCAAGATCGTTTGAGCAGCAGAAATCGTTTTTGGTGCAAGAAGTGAAGACCGAATGACAGCCTGCGTGTGAAGTCCGAATGGACCCAGCTGATTGAAAGAGCTACGTGCATTGGAAGGCATGCATGCATGCATTGGACATTTGCATGAGATTGAATGAAGGAAATTATCACAAGACCGTATGGTCACGTTGCTAGTAAAACCGCATGCATGAGTCCGAATGCAATACATAGATCGTTTTCTACTCAAGATGAAGACCGTTTGGTTTAGATGCATGCAAACCGGATAAGCGTGAAGACCGTTTGGAATGGCCAGCAGCAAATCGAATGGGCATGCAAGACCGTATGATTAAGTAGGTAGCAAACCGTTTGAGTTGGCTGCATGAAACCATTTGATAAAGGTAGCACAATATGAGATCGTTTGAATAAGCATGATATTGGAAACCATGTGAAAACCAACATGCAAGACCGTTTTGAGGTTTGTATGAAACCGAATGGAAAAGTTATCAAAGCAAACATTTAAATAAAGCACTTTGCAGCAGATCGTTTGGATAAAATCATTATGAAGCCGGATGAACGTGCATCACTATTCACGTGAATAGCATGAAAATCGGATAGACATGCAGCCGAGATTGTTGCTTTTCTCCAATACAAAACCGTTTGATAAAGGTGGCCTAGCAGACCGTTTGCTTCACTCAAAAACAAAACCGTTTGGAATAATTAATATCAAAACCGTTTGACGCTGCAGGAAGCGAGAGACTGTTTGGAATAGTTTGTCGCGAAGACCGAATGGAGGAGAGCAATACCAAGACCGTTTGCTCAATCTGCAGCAAACCGAATGAGCTCACGTGAAGACCGTTTTATAAAGTTGGCTTATAGCCAAACCGTTTGAAGAAGATTTTTAGTAAACTGTTTGAACTCACACAAAAAGCATGAGGGACAGATTCATGCCTATAAATAGGACCCCAAGGGTCCTTATTTCGGGGATCGGATCTGGACACCGCCAGGCTGCCTGAACGCAGTTCCGATCCGAATCCAGTCCAGTTTATGCCAGTTCCATTCCACCGACTGCCCGTGTTGCAACCAAGGAGGCTGAGGAGAGAAGGAAGATGGAGCGAGGGAGACTGTCCGGTCTGTCTTGGCAACTCCCGTTCGCGTCCATATCTGCTCTGACACGACGTAGAAGGCCGTATCTTCCTCACCGAGCTGCGACTACCTTCTGCACCGAGTTCATGGCAGATTTCTCTCTCTTTCTCATTCTTCTTGTTTCTCACATCATGAGCGAGTAGTCCCTCTTCGCTGGGGTGCGGGGACTAGCTCCGCTGCCCATGCAAGCATGTTATTTTGTTAAATTTTCCAAGGCAATGTATATAACTCTTCATTTCACTGTTAATCGTTATGCTCGTAGTTTTGATTAGTTGCTTGATTTCATCTTTATTCTTCCTATGTTATGAGAACTTCTATATATAGGATCGAATTTCATTTAACAAGTTGACTCCCAAACTAGAAATAGAAAGGGATTCCTTGAGGTCGTAAGTGTATGATCCGTGAGGGAACGAGCCATCTAGCCTTCGGTGACGCTTCTGTGTACCTAACGCCTGTAAAGGGGGTTCACAGCCTTAGTTGGAATTTGTATCTTCTTGTTAATCGTCGATGTTTGCTTGTATATTAATCTCCTGCTTTCTTATCGATTAATGCGGTTGATTCCCAAACTAGAAATAGAATGGGATTTCTTCAGAGCTGTAAGTAAGTGATCCAGTTGGTGACGAGACATCTGATGCCTAAGGTGATGCTTACGCGAACCTAACGCCCTTACGGGGGGTTTTGCAGCAGCTCTATTTGGATTGTTATAACTTGCATGGTTTGGTTGCGATTGAACGTGTTGTGTGTGTAGCGGTGGTGAAACCCGATACCATCCCAGCGATTCCATATCATTGATGTAAACCCATCTTTAATCCATCTTTTACTTTTTGCTATTAGTTTAATTAACCTCAAAACAACCAATCGTTTTAAATATTAGTCTTAAATCGAATTAGACTATACTGACTAGATTCTTAAAAGCATTGTCCTTTGGGTTCGATCCTAAGCTATATTGCAATTGACCTGTCCGCTTGCGGGTGGTGATATTGCACATTAGTTTTGGTAAAAACTCGGGGATTTCAACCCTGAGTGAGTTTGTTAGTACAACTCTAGCCACGTCAAATTCTGGCACCGTTGCTGGGGACAACGGAATCAGTTAGTCAAATCTAGTTCTTTAAAGACTAATTTAGGATTTTGCTTTCTCCTTTGAAACTATTGATCATCTTGAATTTGACTCAACTTTGTGGATCTCACTTTTAATATCTTTCTATTTTCAGGTACAATCCAAGGCATAGTGCATGCACCGTTCAGACAGTCCCGGACTCACAGCAAGCTTTGATCCTAAGATAGACAGAACTTTTCATCGTCAGATCCGAGAAAATCAAGCAAGGATGGCTCAAGAAGAAGAAGTAGCCCGAAGGGTGGCTCAAGCCATCAATGCACAGAGAGAGAGGCTCATGCAAGAAGCCAGAACTGCAGTTCAACAGGAAATCCTAGCAGCACAAGCAACAACACAAGAAGCTAAACTACAAAAGGATCTTAGAGAATTCTCAATCCTGAAGGCTGCGAATGTTCATCATCCAATACAACTTCCTCCCATCCACGCTCCAAATTTTGAGATAAGAGCGCATTGGATCACCCTGCTTCAGAACAACCCATTCTGTGGAAAACAAGGTGAAGATAGTCAAGAACATCTTCTAAGATTTATTGATCTTTGTGCTATGATGAAGCAGAATGGAGTGTCTGATGATGCCATTAGACTCCGCCTCTTCAAGTATTCCCTTGCTGATAGAGCCATAAGTTGGTACAATTCGTTGCAAAGTGAAACACCCATCACCACCTGGGAACAACTCCAAAATGTGTTTCTAGAAAAGTTCTACCCTCCATCTGTCACCTATGAAATTAGAGGGCGAATAACAAATTTCACTCAAGTTCCTGGAGAAACTTTTGTTGAAGCTTGGGATAGATACAAAGAGCTACTACGCAAGTGTCCACACCATGGAATTCCTAAGAATCAACTCATAGAAATTTTCTTTAGAGGTGTGGATGACGATATCAAGAGATTCTTAGATTCCTCATCTGGAGGAAACTTCATGCGTCAAAGGTATGACAGTGCATGGAGAGTCGTCACCCTGGGAGCAGAAAATCAAGCCAACTGGGGCAGATCTGTAGGTAAAGGGGTTTTGAAAGTAGCTATGGCCGAAGCTACTCCAGAGTACAAGTCTATAGCTGAAACTTTGAAACTCTTAGTCGCCAAGCAAGACCATATCGAATCATCCCTTGCTGCTTTTGGAAGAGAACGTTCGCCCACTCGACAACCGGAACAAGTCAAGTCTGCTTCCCTGTTCTGTGAAGCATGTAAGAGCACCGATCATTCCACTTTATCATGCAATGTTCTATATGATGTTGTTCTGAGCAATGTATGTGGGCAAGGAGATAATGGTCAGATGGAAAATCTTAATGCTATCAACACCATTCCTGGTCAAAGTTATTACAATCCGAATCAGAATAGGAATCATACCAGTTTTCAATATGGAAACCCCTATGGAGCAGTAAACTCGCATCAATTTGGTTCAAACAATCAACCAAGAGGCCCACCAGGATTCCAGTATAATCAACAACAAAATTTTGGGAATCAAGGAAATTTCAAGGGAAACTTTCAGAATAGGAACTACAATAATTATCAAAAAAACTCTCAGTATCAGAATCTAAATCAACAGCAAGGATAGCAAGCAGGACCAACCCCTTCTGATGACAAGCTATCAGCCATTGAAAAGATGTTGCAAACTCAGCAAACTATGATAGCTAACCAACAAGCTCAGCAGAAGGCTATTGAATCTCAATTAGCTCAAATCGCAGCTAGCATTAAGCCACCTACTGGAGTCTTTGCTGGTCAACCTGAGAACAATCCTAAGCATCCTGAACAGTTGAAGGCAGTCACCACTAGGTTAGGGAAAGAATATTCAGATTCCCCTGGAAAGACACCTGTAGTTATTATGGACAAGGATGGATCTGTGAGTGCCCAAGAATCAACAACATAAGAAACTCAATCGAAAGATGATAAGTCAGAAAAAGAAAAATTTGAGAAGCCTGCTCAAGAAGATGAAGAAATTGAAACACTAGAACCTGATACTCCTGTATATAAGCCCCGTATACCTTTCCCAGCTCATCTAAGGCAAACCAAGCTTGATACTAGATTCAATAAGTTTAAAGAAGCTATGAAGAAACTTCATGTTGATATACCCTTCTTAGATGCTCTGGATGAGATACCAGCCTGGACTAAGTACCTAAAGTCACTCCTAACCAGGAAGTATATAACTGGGGAATATGACACAGTAAAACTGGCAACAACTACATCGGATATCATATTGAGCAAGATGCCCAAGAAACAAAAAGACCTGGGGTCCTTTGGAATTTCATGTCACATTGGCGACTCATCATGCAAGAAAGGTTTGGCAGATCTCGGCGCAAGCATCTCTATTATGCCACTTAGCCTGTGCAAAAGACTAGGGTTTGTAGAATTACTTCCCACTGGTATGACTATACAACTTGCAGACAATTCGATAAAACATCCGTTAGGGATCCTCGAGGATGTCCCGGTCAAGGTAGGCAAGGACACATATGTTCCATGCGACTTTGTCATTACGGACATCAAAGAAGACACCCGATATCCTCTCATCTTTGGTCGTCCGTTCCTCGCCACTATGAGATCCCTAATTGATGTTGAAGCCGGTACCTTACTGCTCATATTAGGCAAAGAAATTCTCGAATTTAAGGTTTTTGAAAGTATGAGAAGACCAAGTATGCAACAAGAAGTATATTTGATTGTCTGCATTGAGAAAATGTCACTTCTGACCCAAGAGCATCATGAATCAGACGATCCTTTAGAAGTTTCCCTAACGAACCCATCAGTTGATGAACTAATTGACAAACAAGTAAAAGATTGCATCGAATCCCTCGACTCCGCTAAAGAAGATGTTGAAGCCACTAGTGAAGAACTCAAAGCTATGGAAACTACAGAGGAAACAAGCAAAAAACCAGAGGCTCCTGAAATGAAGCCCCTACCCGAAGAATTGAAGTACATATTTTTAGATGATCGCAAGGTTTGCCCAGTTATTATAAATTTCGATCTAACAGTTGAATAAGAAAATAAACTCCTGAAGGAATTAAGGGAAAGAAAGAAAGCCATCAGCTATAAAATGAGTGACCTCACTGGGGTCCGTCAAGCACTGTGTATGCACAAGATCCCTATGACAGAAGATCACAAACCTACTATTGAGCATCAACGGAAATTGAACCCAAATATGAAGGAAGTGGTCCGTAGCCAGGTCATTAAATTACTCACAGCTGGAATAATCTATCTGATATCCGATTCGCCATGGGTGAGCCCAGTGCATGTTGTCCCAAAGAAAGGTGGAACAACTGGTATACGAAATGAAAACAATGAACTCATACCCACTTGAACAGTCACAGGGTGGAGGATGTGCATAGATTATAGAAAATTGAACAAGGCAACTCAAAAAGATCATTTTCCAATGCCCTTCCTTGATCAAGTCTTAGAAAGGTTGGCTCACCAAGAATATTTTTGTTATCTTGACGGTTACTCTGGATTCTATCAAATATCCATACATCCAGATGACCAGGAGAAAACAACCTTTACCTGCCCATTCGGAACATACACATTTAAAAGAATGCCATTTGGCCTCTACAATGCACCTGCAACTTTCCAACGTTGCATGGCTGCAATATTTACCGGTCTCACCAGAACCATTATGGAGGTTTTTATGGATGATTTTTCTATATATGGAGATTCATTTGATTCATGTCTTAAGCACCTTTCCCTGGTCCTCAAACGTTGTGAAGACGCACATCTTGTGCTAAATTGGGAAAAGTGCCATTTTATGGTAAAAGAAGGCATTGTCCTCGGTCATAGGGTCAGCAATAGAGGAATTGAAGTAGATAAAGCCAAGATTGAAGTGATTTCTAAACTGGCTACACCCACAAATGTAAAAGAAGTTCGTGCTTTCCTAGGCCATGTAGGATTTTATAGAAGATTCATAAAGGATTTTTCCAAGATAACGAAGCCAATGACGAACCTATTACTAAAGGATACTGATTTCAATTTCAATGAAGAATGTGTTAAAAGCTTCAACACACTAAACAAGGCCCTTACAACCACCTCCATCATTAGAGCTCCTGATTGGGATCACCCATTTAAAATCATGTGTGATGCCAGTGATTATGTTGTGGGATCTGTGCTTGGACAATGTATAGAAAAGAAACATTACATGATCTATTATGCATCGAAAACCCTCGATGAAGCCCAGAGAAATTATTCAACTAGTGAGAAAGAACTTCTAGCAGTCGTGTATTCCTTTGAAAAATTCAGATCCTACCTTATTGGTTTTAAAGTCATTGTCTACACAGACTACACTGCCATTCGTTACCTTCTGGAAAAGAAAGATGCAAAACCCAGGTTGATTAGATGGATCCTCCTATTACAAGAATTTGATTTAGAGATAAGAGATAAAAAGGGTACCGAGAATGTTGTAGCAGACCACCTCATCCACATCCACACTCAGGATACTGAGAAGATTCCGATCAATGATTCCCTGCCAAATGATCAACTAATGAAGGACTCAGAAGCTATACCATGGTACTCGGATTTTGTGAACTACCTTGCTGCTGGCGTTATCCATCCTCAATGCATCGAGAATGCACTGAAGAAGTTCATGCATGATGTAAAGCAATATCACTGGGATGAGCCATATCACTTTAAACTAGGTGTTGATGGCCTGTATAGACGATGTATCGCCGAAGAAGAAGCCCAACTTATTTTGGAACAATGTCACTCAGGACCAGTGGGAGGACATATGAGCTCTAAAAAGACTGCTTTAAAGGTTTTGCAATGTGGATTCTTCTGGCCAACCATATACAAAGATTCCTACGATTTTGCCCTATCATGAGACAAATGTCAAAGAACATGTAATATAACAAAGAGAGATGAGATGTCACTGAATCTCTGGCAAGAAGTAGAGATATTCAATGTATGGGGAGTGGACTACATGGGTCCATTCCCATCTTCTCATGGATTTTCATACATCCTAGTGGCGGTAGACTACATCTCAAAATGGGTTGAAGCTATACCAACCGTCACTAGTGATTCCAAACTCGCCATCAAATTATTCAAGGATATTATTTTCCCCCGTTTTGGAGTGCCACAAACCGTGATATCCGACGGAGGGTCCCACTTCCTTGAAAGAAGCTTTTAAGCTTTACTGAGAAAATACAGTGTAACACATAAGGTAGCCTCGCCTTACCATCCACAAACAAGTGGATAGGTAGAGGTCTCTAACCGTCAACTAAAGGCTATTCTGGAAAAAACTGTAGGACACAATCGAAAGGATTGGTCAACAAAAATCAACGATGCCTTATGGGCCTATCGTACTGTTTATAAAACTCCCATTGGGACTACACATTTTCGATTAATATATGGAAAAGCTTGCCACCTTCCAGTCGAACTGGAACACAAGGAATGGTGGACAATTAAACAACTGAACTTTGATATGAAAAAAGCAGGCCAAGCCAGGATTCTGCAACTCCAAGAGTTGGATGAACTCAGGATGACAGCTTATGAGAATGCACGAATCTACAAAGAACGTACAAAACGTTGGCACGATGGACATCTGAAAAGAAAAGACATACAAGTGGGAGACCAAGTTCTTCTATTCAACTCAAGATTGAAGTTATTCCCAGGAAAACTCCGCTCATGCTGGTCTGGACCATACATCGTCAAGAGCATCTCTCCACATGGTCCCTTCTCATTATGGAGTGAAAAGTCAGGTGAATTTGTAACAAATGGTCACTGCTTAAAGAGATATTTCACCTCAACTGACATAGGTACTAAATCAACGTTGGAACTCACCAATCCAAAGGATCCACCGTGAAACTGAAGGATTCAGTCGAGCCGTCGACGTAAAACAAAGGCGCTTGTCGGGAGGCAACCCGATCAATAATTTTGTTTTACTTTTCTTTTCAAATTTAGAATATTTCTTCAATTTCATTTTTACCTTCTAGATAAATTTTTATTAAATAAAATTCACATTGCGAGATGCTATTTTAAGATCTAACTGCCCTTTACCCTTGAGATTTTCAGATAAGAGGATGCACACGGATTGGAACGCATCCACATTTGGTGGTCAATCGGGCATGAATTTTCCCCTCCATCTTGGATTTAGGGTTTGCTCAGGATGAGCAAATATCTAAGTTCGGGGTGGAGGGTGGGTGGTACGTACCTCACTTTCCACCTACACCCATCCTTTTCATACTCAAATTTTTCACTATCACATGCTTGCTAAAATTTTCAAAAATTTTAATGTTTTTCAAAGAAATTGAACAGATACTTGATGAATTTTTAACACTTCCTATTTCAGTAAAAATCACTTACTAAACTGCTATGCATTTTGAATCATTATATCCTCCTTATTCAAAGTAAATCCTCAAAAGGACCTTTTTTTGAAACAAGCCTTTTGATTGAAATCATCTTGTGAAGCTTATGACTCCTAACATCATGTTACTTTTACAAAATTGATAAGTGTTTGTCGAACTGATAGGGATCAAACACGTCGTGCTTCCTAACTGACTAGTGGAACAATAACATGGAATCTCCACAGGATCCTCATCAAGTCATTATTTGAGCAGAGTACGACAAAGAGAACAACCTGGTGCACTGAATTGTAAATCAAGTTGCATTCTGATCTGAACTCTCTTCTACACTTCTTCTATCATCTTCATACCTCTCCATCCATAAAAAAGAAACAAAAGTAGCCAAAACAGTTCCAAACCCTAAGTTCGGGGTGGCACGCCACTTCCCTCTATATTCGCTTCTTCCATACCCCTAACAAATTAATAGGGGCGTACCACCAAAAATGCAATCTCGAGTCGAATAGAGGAGAGATCTGCAAACAAAAGATGCCAAAGTGCACACAAAAAGAAATGCAATCTCGAGTCGAATAGAGGAGAGATTCACACAAAAAAATGCAATAAATGAAATTGCAAAGCAAATAAAAATCTCGAGTCGAATAGAGGAGAGATTTATTTCTTCCTTCCATACCACCATTCACTCCACTTTCTATCTATTGGCGCAATGAATGCCTACCCTATCCTGAAAAAACACCAGTGTCAGATCAAATGCATCTTGTTGTTCTGCGGGTGTCTCTGAACTCTTACAAAACTCTTTGACATGCTTGTTGTTGCAAAAGGTGAGGAGGAAGTGATCTTGGAAAGCGAATTTAGGAACAAAGATATGGTAAGATGTGTTTAGTGGTCTCAGGAGGTTGAGATACTGAGTCATGTTGAACAAAAAGAAAACATTCGTGATGTGAAGATGTAGTAATCACACAAATTGAAAGTAATCATTTGGTGACTGTTTCAGATTCTGTGTTACTCGAGGACGAGCAATGTTTAAGTTCGGGGTATTTTGATGAATGCACATTCATCATGAAATTCAATTATCACTTTGGGACAAATTCAACTCTATATATACAATTTCACTCATTAAATATCAAAATGCATCATAATGTGCAAAATTACTTAATTGACTCGATTATCAAGGTTTTACCTGAAATTATGTTGATTTAATGCAGGTCTTGATAAAGTTGAACAGTCAGTTGGGACCCACCCTCACTCACCCTTGGTTCTGACCAATCGATCTGATAAAACGGTTTCCACCATTCGGTTTCAAGACTGAATGGACAAATTTATCTCAAAACCGTTTGAGCCCATGCGATTTCAAAACCGTTTGAGCCCATGCGGTCTCAAAACCGTTTGAGCCCATGCGGTTTCAAAACCGTTTGAGCCCATGCAGTCTCAAAACCGTTTGAGCCCATGCAGTCTCAAAACTGTTTGAGCCCGTGTAGTCTCAAGACTGTTTGAGTAGCAGAAATCATTTTCGGTGCAAGAAGTGAAGACCGAATGACAACCTGCATGTGAAGTTCGAATGGACCCAGCTGATTGAAAGAGCTACGTTCATTGGAAGGCATGCATTGCATGAGATTGAATGAAGGAAATTATCACAAGACCGTATGGTCACGTTGCTAGCAAAACTGCATGCATGAGTCTGCATGCAATACGTAGATCGTTTGCTGCTCAAGATGAAGACCGTTTGGTTTAGATGCATGCAAACCGGATAAGCGTGAAGACCGTTTGGAATGGCCAACAGCAAACCGAATGGGCATGAAAGACCGTATGATTAAGTAGGTAGCAAACTGTTTGAGTTGGCTGCATGAAACCATTTGATAAAGGTAGCACAATATGAGATCGTTTGAATAAGCATGATATTCGAAACCGTTTGAAAAGCAACATGCAAGACCATTTGGTGGTTTGTATGAAACCGAATGGAAAAGCTATCAAAGCAAACGTTTAAATAAAGCACTTTCCAGCATATCGTTTGGAGAAAAGCATTATGAAGTCGGATGAATGCACGACACTATTCACGTGAATAGCATGAAATTAGGATAGGCATGCAGCCGAGACTGTTGCTTTGCCCCAATACAAAACCGTTTGATAAAGGTGGACTAGCGGACCGTTTGCTTCACTCAAAAACAAAACCGTTTGGAATAATTAATATCAAAACCATTTGACGCTGCCGGAAGCGAGAGACCATTTGGAATAGTTTGCCGCGAAGACCGAATGGAGGAGAGCAATACCAAGACCGTTTGCTCAATCTGCAACAAACCGAATGAGCTCACGTGAAGACCATTTGATAAAGTTGGCTTATAGCCAAATAGTGTGAAGAAGATTTTTAGTAAACCGTTTGGACTCACACCAAAAGTATGAGGGACAGATCTGTGCCTATAAATAGGACCCCAAGGGTCCTTATTTTGGGGATCGGATCCGGACGCCGCCAGGCTGCCCGAACGTAGTTTCGATCCAAATCCAGTCCAGTTTACGCCAGTTCCATTCCACCGACTGCCCGTGTTGCAACCAAGGAGGTTGAGGAGAGAAGGAAGACAGAGCGAGGGAGACTGTCCGGTCTATCTTGGCAACTCCCGTTCGCGTCCAGATCTGCTCTGACATGACGTAGAATGTCGTATCTTCCTCACCGAGCTGCGACTACCGTCTGCACCGAGTTCATGATGGATTTCTCTCTCTTTCTCATTCTTCTCATTTCTCACATCATGAGCGAGTAGTCCCTCTTCGTTGGGGTGCGGGGACTAGCCCCGCTGCCCATGCAAGCATGTTATTTTGTTAAACTTTCCAAGGCAATGTATATAACTCTTCATTTTGCTGTTAATCGTTATGCTCGTAGTTTTGATTAGTTGCTTGCTTTCATCTTTGTTATTCCTATGTTATGAAAACTTCTATATGTAGGATCGAATGTCGTTTAACAAGTTGACTCCCAAATTAGAAATAGAAAGGGATTCATTGAGGTCGTAAGTGTATGATCCGTGAGGGAACGAGCCATCTAGCCTTCGATGACGCTTCTGTGTACCGAACGCCTGTAAAGGGGGTTCACAGCCTTAGTTGGATTTTGTATCTTCTTGTTAATCATCGATGTTTGCTCGTATATTAATCTCCTACTTGCTTATCGATTAATGCGGTTGATTCCCAAACTAGAAATAGAATGGGATTTCTTCAGAGCCGTAAGTAAGTGATCCGGTTGGTGACGAGACATCTGATGCCTAAGGTGATGCTTACGCGAACCTAACGCCCTTACTGGGGTTTTGCAGCAGCTCTATTTGGATTGTTATAACTTGCCTGGTTTGGTTGCGATTGAACGTGTTGCGTGTGTAGCGGTTGTGAAACCCGACACCATCCCAGCGATTCCATATCATTGATCTAAACCCATCTCTAATCCAACTTTTACTTTCTTGCTATTAGTTTAGTTAACCTCAAAACAACCAATTGTTTTAAATATTAGTCTTAACTCGAATTAGACTAGACTGACTAGATTCTTAAAAACGTTGTCCTTTGGGTTCGATCCTAAGCTATACTGCAATTGACCCGTCCACTTGCGGGTGGTGATATTGCACATTAGTTTTGGTAAAAACTCGGGGATTTCAACCCCGAGTGAGTTTGTTAGTACAACTCTAGACACGCCAGTTTCTATACCCAATTACGAGCAAGCTAAGGCATTGTGTTCGTATGGTGCTACCTGGGAAGAGAAAAATACAGTTGGCCTAGTTGTCGCTCTTTCATTCTTGAGGAGGACACATAGATGGTTGATGAGGATGTTGAGGATGATGATGCTGGTGATCGTGATGAGGATGAGGATGGTGACAAGAATGGTGATGATGGCTCTGATAATGGTGGAGATGGTGGTGAGGACACATGTGCTGCCCCTGATGAACCTTTTGACAGTGATGAAGACTACATGCCTGATGATGATGAGGTCGTCAACATAGATGCACTTGATATTTATTTCTTAGGTCATAGAGTGATCATATCTATATTTTTTTGTAGACTTTCATGTGCTGAACATTTGGGCACTGTATCTGAGGTTTACTATTTTCATATCTCCTAGCTTTTCTTCATTGTTTTGTAGTTTTCATCTATAGAGGACATATCTTTTGTTGTAATATATTTATATGTACCTTCACTCTATGCTTGGTTATATCTCATGAGTTCTAGGTATGTGTTTTAATATTTTGATTATGAATCTAGTATGTTTGTTCTCTCTAACTTTGTTGGTTGGTGCTTGCATATGCACTACTACAGAAAATGCTTTTTACAACGGGAGATAGACAACAATTCTGATGATTGTGTTGTAGTTAGCATACTTATCACAACAATCCCATTTTTGTGTTGTATATTATATATTTTTATACAACACAAGTCATTTACAACATGCCAAACCTGTTGTAGTATAGGAGGATACTAAAACAACTGCTAAAGTGTTGTAATAGGTTGTAGTATCACAACATATTCAAAACCGTTGTAAAAGATGTTATTTACACAACATATTTTGACCCGTTGTAATAGTCACATGTTGTAATAGACCATCATTACACCACGCAGACTCACCCATTGTAGTATGTATTAATTATACAACATGCCTTTACATATTGTATTTGGTACATGTTGTAATAGACCACCATAATACAACATATTAAAACTCGTTGTTATATCCCAACATGAGACAACAGACTCCAACCTGTTGTTATATATTATAATTACACAACATGTTGTAACATGTTGTAATATCCACACATAAAACATCGTTGTAATAGACCTCCATTACACAACGTAAACTAAACCATTGTAATATACTATAATTACACAACATGATATCACCTGTTGTAATAGCTACATATTTTAAAAGACCATAGTTAAACAACACATCATATTCACATAATTCTATGAATTTTTCAATTATTCGCGTATAATATATGTGTGTGTATCCATTATAATATTCGCGTATAATATTCACGTATATATATATATATATATATATATATATATATATATATATATATATATATATATATATATATATATATATTAATTCTATAGTTTTAAACATCACTATATAATTTTGATATTGTATCCATTAATTTTGAATACTTCTATCTACATTTATTTTTCATTAATACATAATATTTATAAATGCAGATATAAGTATTTAAAATTAATGGATACAATATTAAAATTATATAGTGATGTTTAAAACTACAGAATAAAACATATACATATATATATATATATATATTAATTCTATAGTTTTAAACATCACTATATAATTTTGATATTGTATCCATTAATTTTAACTCCGCCTATGTTTTCATTTTTTTGTGTAAATGTAGTCGGTCCCAAGCCCGGGTAAAGGAGGAGGGTTGGTGGTAGGTTGACAACCAGCCTATAAAAACTTTGTCACTCTTTCTATGACATGGATCCTTATAAGAATATCGTTGGAGCGTCCCTACCTAGCGACGCGCTGCACCGGCACCCGGGTGCAGTGATAAATATACAAGGGGTTTCGACACAACGACGCCCGGTTGTGTTGAAGGATAAACAAGGGTTTCCACATCTTGGACGGGTGTGGGTAAAGAAGCTAGTCCCGCTGCATCATCGCCCGGATGTAGTGAAAAATGTGCAAGGGTTTCCACATCTTGGACGGGTGTGGGTAAAGAAGCTAGTCCCGCCGCATCATTGCCCAGATGCAGTGAAAAATGTGCACGGGCAACATTTTCGACGAAGGCAAGTAAAGAAGCAAGTTCAACAAAAAAGGTTTAGAGTTGGATCTTGGAATATTGGCTCTTTGACAGGGAAATCTTTGGAGATAGTGGATACCATGATGAGAAGAAAAGTCAATATAGCTTGCTTGCAGGAAACCAAGTGGACAGGGGAGCGCTGTAGAGAGATTGGAGACACAGGATACAAAATCTGGTATACAGGTATTGATAAACATAGAAATGGCGTAGGTATTATCGTTGATAAGATGTTGAAGGATGACGTCGTCAAGATTACAAGGATGGGTGATAGAATCATAGCTATCAAGGTTGTTCTTGGGGGAAAGATTTTTAACATTATTAGCGCTTATGCCCCCCAAGTTGGCCTTAGCGAGGATGCGAAGAAGGATTTTTGGGATGACATGGATGAATTGATGCAAGGAATACCGATCGAGGAGAAGATTATTATTGGGAGTGATTTAAATGGCCATGTGGGGAGTGGTAATGCTGGATTTGAGAGAGTTCATGGTGGTTTTGGTTATGGCAACAGGAACGGAGAAGGAGAGAGGATATTAGATTTTGCAGTTGCATATGATATGATTTTGGCAAACACCCATTTCAAGAAAAGAGAATCCCATATGATTACTTTCAAGAGTGGGCACAACTGTAGCCAAATTGATTACCTCCTTACAAGGCGGGTGGATCGTAACATATGCAAGGATTGTAAAGTGATTCCTGGCGAAGAACTCACGACCCAACATAGGTTGGTAGTTTTGGATATTAACATGAAGATCAATAAAGGCAAACATAACGGAAACCAAGATAGCAAGATCAAGTGGTGGAATCTTAAAGGAGAAAAGAAATTGACTTTTCATGATAAACTCATCAAGGAGGTAACTTGGAACTTGGAGTCTGATGTTAACACTATGTGGCATAACATGAGCTCCTGCATAACAAAAATTTCCAAAGAGGTTTTGGGGGAGTCTAAAGGTTGTGGACCTCCACAGAAGGAGACTTGGTGGTGGAATGATGAAGTACAAAAGGCTATTAAACTGAAAAGGGAGATCTATAGGAGCTTGCCCAAATCTGGAGATGATGCAACGTTCCAAAGATACAAGCAAGCAAAGAAAGAAGCTAAAAAGGTGGTTAGGGAGGCAAGGTCTAGATACTTTGATGACATGTATAAGAAGCTGGACACTAGAGAAGGGGAAAAAGATATATATAAAATGGCTCGTATAAGAGAAAGGAAAGGAAGAGACTTGAGTCAAGTAAAATGCATAAAGAATGAAGATGGTAGAGTATTGGTGAAGGACGATGATATCAAAAACCAGTGGAGAAATTACTTCCATAAGCTTTTCAATGGAGATACTGCATATAATGTTAGTGACTCGTGTGACATGAATACGAGAGATATCATTTACACACGACGAGTTTCACCATTTGAGGTCAAGAATGCTTTGAAAAAGATGAAAATGAGAAAGGCATGCGGACCAGACAATATTCCCATTGATGTATGGAAGAGTATGGGGGATGAGGGAGTTACATGGTTAACAAATTTCTTTAACAAGATTATGAAGACCAAGAAGATGCCGGATGAGTGGAGAAATAGTATTATAGTCCCAATCTACAAGAACAAAGGTGACGTTCAGAGTTGTACAAACTATAGAGGTATCAAGATGATGAGTCACACGATGAAGCTTTGGGAGAGGATTATTGAGCAGAGGTTAAGATCTATAACACAGGTATCAAACAACCAATTTGGTTTCATGCCTGGAAGATCAACAACAGAGGCTATTTTTCTGATAAGGAGGCTTATGGAGAA
>OY856410.1:1531686255-1531806255 GCA_963693085.1 Alisma plantago-aquatica
TTAAGATTATGTGATATGTGGGGGAGACATTTGTTCTTTAGCATAGACCAATGTGTGAAACTTTTTTAGTTAATTTTCAGTTTGATTCTAGAGTGGATACTCAGTACTTTGTATTATTGAATCGTTGTATGGATGATTTAATATTAATTAAATTTAGTACGAATTTCTTTCAAGGTTTGATGGAAATTTTATTCAACTATGTGTTTGTTTGTGAAATGAAAAAGTATAATTGCATATTTATTATAGTTTATTAATAATATGGTTAATTTGATCAATACAATTGGTTCGATATATGACCTGTCAAACTCTAATCAAAGACAACAGTTAATGATATGTTGTAAAATGTATGATTCTACAACAAACAACACATGTTGTGTTATCCACACCTATTACAACAGGTTTGTCAGGAAAAAATACACCTATTACAACAGGTGTTTCTAGTAAACTACAACATGCATAACATGTTGTATAAATTGTATATATTACAACAGTCACACACCATGTTGTCTAAACAATCCTATTACAACGATTAAATGTATGGAAAGACAACATATTCCAACTGTTGTATAAACATGTATATTACAACAGGTGCACTGCATGTTGTAATAGACCTACCTATTACAACATGTGTTTAGTGAAAGACAACATGCTTCGACTGATGTATAATATATATTACAACGGGTGAACCGCATGTTGTAAAAAATACCCCTATTACAACAGGTGTGTTTAGCGAAAGACAACGTCGTTCAACTGTTGTATAATATATATTACAACAGGTGCACCACATGTTGTGTAAAATACCCATATTACAACAGGCCATTCCTTAAAAGACAACATGTTTCAACTGTTGTATAAAATACATCTAATACAACATGCGATCACATGTTGTGTAAAGCACCCCCCCATAAGACCACGCGATCTAATACAACGGTTAACACCTATTGTAAATTGAGAAAAGCAACTGTTGTAAAAAGCATTTTCTGTAGTAGTGATGGTGGTTGTTTTTTCATTTGTGCCTTGGATAAGACTTGTGTTTTAGCTCTTCAATCCCCCTACCTTTATTATATGAAAAAGGGGGAGAAGTGAGCTTAGTGCATATTGAATTGTGATCCTTTTCTAGTAAATTTTCTGAAATATCAGTTGACTATGTAAGAGGACTCAATGGTATATATGTTCTATGGTTATGGTTTCTGGAGAACCTAACCCTACAGGAAAAGATAAGGATCAATTGAGGGGGACAATTGCTATTTTTCATTCATGTATTCCCTTACAATTCACAAGGTAAAAGTTTAAATTCCAAGTCCTTCTCAATATGTTGAGGAATGGTTTGTCATCTTCAAAAAGGGGAGAATGTTGACCTAACAGTTATACATTGTCCATATTTTGATGACGACTTAACCATTTCATTCATATCTATCTAATATGAATTTGAGATTGATTTTAGGTATTAGGTAAAAGGATCAATTCAATTAAGCCCTAGCTTGACAAAATACAAGCCAAAGTCAATTAAAATGCACTTTTGTGGAATATTTTGTAAAACCATTAGGAAAATATTTGTAATCATTTGTATTGATGCTATGATTTGTAATTATGATGAGAGATCTAGGAGCACTTAAAATGAATATTTAAGAACTCAAATGGAAATCTCCAAAATTCATTTAGGGAGTTTTGTATGTCGAATTTCATCCTTGATAAACTTGACCGACACCCTTGATGGATTTGGGAACTGCCATGGTCGGTTGAATCTCGTCAGGACAAACTCGACCAACACCTTGCACTGAACAAATCAAATATAACCCGTCGACTGAGTTTCATCTAGGATAAACTCGACCAACACTTAAAATTTTCTTTGTGGCATAGTGCTATTGGACAACTTTTCTTTGTCAAAACTTGACCGACCATACTCTATGAAAAGTGTAGAAAAAATATTTCTAGTTGTTGGACTATTACAAACATCAAAAATAGATCCGTTGCAACACCCCAAATGACTAGAATCTGTTCCTAAGTGCTTCTATTGGATAGTAGACATCCCCAACTATAAATAGGGACCCTTGGGATTCATCCCAAGTTTTCTTCTTATGATCCTAGATATAGTTGAGTGGATTTGTCTACTAAGAGCCCCATTATCTCTCTTGCTTACTAATCAAAATTTCAATCTAAGTGAGATAGGTTATTTGTGAGATATCTACTTCCTTTTAATCATTGTGAGGCTCTGAAATCTTCCCTTTCCCAATCCCTTTCTTAAATCAAAGTTGGTCAAAGCATCTCCTTGGTGAAGGAGAAGGTGAAGGTTGAAGATCCTTGAGAAGAGTGGGTAATTCCTTCAAGGCAGAAGACTTGTTTCAAGAGGGGAGCTCCTTGGTCAAGGTGTCCATCTCGTTGCAAAAGTAGGTAAGCCCTTATATAGGTTGAAGACTCTTTCTCAAAAGATAGGTAAGACCTTGTAAGGTTTATTGGATCCTTTTGATCCTTAAAAAGGAAGATAGGTATCCTTTTCCTACAAAAGGACGATCTTATTGTATGTCTTATAATGGAATATAAGTATGCAATGGTTGCAAAATCCTAGAGGTTGACCTCTGTAGGTAGTGGATGTGCACTCTCCTAGTTTGGAGTTTGGAACCACTATACATAGATTGTTCTAGATCTCATTCAATCTCTCTCATCCTTGCTATGTATGTTTAGTAGCACATCAAATTCCATATTTGCAATCTTATCCCTTGAAGAATTTGAAGGTCTAACGAATCTTGTTTAAGTGTTTAAGCTTTATTCAATCCCCCTCTAGAGCCCATTGATTCAACAACAAGAAGGGTGTGGCTTGAGGTTGTTGTAACGACCCCGCCTCCCGGTAACCCCCAATTAAGGGAGACCAAGAGGTCATAGCTATTATCCCAATTTCCCGGATCAAAGGTTCGACAAATAATTAATAATAATTATAAAATTCTACAAAACTATACTGAAAGCTGGAATAAAATAAAACTTTGCATACCTTT
The DNA here is from genome assembly GCA_963693085.1 of Alisma plantago-aquatica. Lineage (NCBI taxonomy): Eukaryota > Viridiplantae > Streptophyta > Magnoliopsida > Alismatales > Alismataceae > Alisma > Alisma plantago-aquatica. The sequence goes on from OY856410.1 coordinate 1,531,689,246, forward strand.
TTCAAAAACTTGGATATCTACTTCTATCCACAACTGGAGTCTATTATAACTAATCCTCCTTTGCACTTTAATACTTAATTTCACGATATGCCACTTTACTATTTGTCCTTTTCAAACTTTGTACCTAAAACACTGAAAAACAAAACGTTAGTCAGCATAAATGAATATGCCGGTATGTGGGGACAACCAAAATTTCGCACATAAGGCTAACAACATATTTATCACAATCAGTGTGGCAACACATCCCATTATCATACAGATAATGAGGTGTTACGCGAAAACGTGCGGAAATCACCATAACCACAGATTATGAAAATACGGGTTAAATAAAACTGATTGCGGAAAACTGATAAACTATGAAACTATTACTTTCCAGTCCTCATCCTGCACAGAAACACGTCATATATACATACACGAGATCTGATACGTGATTACAGCTTACTGGAACAACTGTCCATCCATCACATGCGTTCACCACCTGTTCATATACATCGAGGCCCGCATCCGGCCAATAGCAGGATATACAAAACATCATCGACCGTTCATCGTGAAACAACGTCAAAACACTGCCAAGGACCTGAGAGTACAGGGATGACGCTAGACTTCTAAAACCAAAACATCCAAAACAGCAGCATATCCATCGCTTGCCTTCTACTGCTCTTCAAGCTGCTCGACCGCAACACCACGACCGCAGACCACGACCACATCTACCTCGACCACCTGAAAACCAGCGGAGTGAGACAATCGAACATTGTCCCAGCGGGAAACATAACTCTCCACCGCAACTACAAACCTCAACAAGATAAACCATAATAGCAGATAACTATTAACAGGTATAACGAGAGCAGTCTATATAAGCAAGGCTATTCTTATCGACTAGCTTACCAGCTGTACAAAAGCATATAACCAGATATTTCTCAAAATGGACGTGATTGACAAGATAAAATATATCACTGTGTAACATGATCATCAGAACCAAGACATATGACCACATAACATGATTATCAAGATACGACATACAACCACATACTTGATGAATATAGAAGTACCTGCAGATATACCAGAATTAAATACACAACAAGGCCTCAACCAATGTTTCGTGTTTATCTTAAGCAGTAAATACTAAACGGTTGTATTACATATTATTATGCCCCGAGGATTTGAATCGTACCATTCAAATCCAACCTCTGGCTGCGAAGCCCAAGACTGGTGCCATACAATGGTCAGTGGAAGAGCCGGACTCCACGACCTCCCACCTCGTGGTCAGTACACGATCACAACACAAGCATGACCTTAGTCACATGCTGAAGTGGTCTAAGCCACTGGGTCAGCTCCATAGGCTACCCTCACTCTAGCCCGCCTTGGTACAGGTCTCGGCGCTAGTAAAACTGAGCCACGGGCCTGATCACTGTGCTCTGAGCCATGAACGCATTCATGCTCTTCACATCACATATCCTGAGCCATGGGCCTGTTCACCATGCTCTATATACGTATCTGAGTCTGTAACCGAAGTTACACTCTCACCTCCTTACTTTAGGCTAGGTGTAACCTCGCATATTCAACAATATGCGCTCCGGGTTAACCCGTAGGAGAACCCGTTTCGCCATCACCAAGTCCTGACAATGATGGATCTATGGCCAGGACAAACTACATGATATGATTTCACTGTGATTAATTAGTATCTTTTAGATGGATTGCAGGATTCAACCAAGTTATATAACATGCAAGATATATCAGAAAGTAAAGAACATTATATTATTATTGAAACCACATCAACCTGATCCATCACAAGGATCCAACATCACATGTTACCACTTGGCCTCTTGCCAACCATCCAGATCCATCTCAAGGATCCAACATCACATGCCATGGGATCTCAATCCCTCATCATGTATCGTCACTGCCTCTCAAGGCTCACCTCATCATCATGGGACCAACACATCACATATATAATCTCATAGAACAATTATCAAGGTAATGTTAATTATCACATATGTCACATAGCCCTTTCATGGCTACACATCACCTGCATGGTTAGGATGTACAATAACCATAGATTCAACATAAAGAGTATGCTCATTATCATGAACTATCATTCAAGATACTTTATTCATTATTATTACACTATTTGATGGTCAAGCTTGTTAACCACATTATTAACAAACCATACTGATGCTTACCCGTAGCTCAAGATTATACAAACAATCAAGGTACTCACTTTATATAAAAGCATGTTGAATATACAGAGCAAACACTACTTTTACCAATATCATTACTGTTACCATCCATTATCATCATCATTACCTTTGTCATCAAGCCGCCATTAATGTAACTACCATTAATCATTGCCATTAACAATTAAGCATAAGACCTATATTATGCATATCGATACTACTCTTGTTACCATTATTTCCATTATCCGCATCATCATCTACTATCATCTTTATTGCTATGCTATTAAGCAAACTATTAATGTAACTGTCACTTAGTATCATTATTACCAACGTTCACGTTACAGTTAACACCATCAACATTATTAACATTTTTGCTATCATCCATATTGTATTATTAACATCATTTCCATCATTAGTACTATTATGTTATTGTTATCATTACTTGAGCAAGGCATCACCAACGTTATTTGATTATGCATAAGCATACACTGCCAACACTCCTGAAACCGTCACTATAGGTTCACATACCCTCACTAAAACCTCACTAACTCACATGGCTAGGACATGGGGAGGCAGCAACGCTGCGCTGCACCCCTTACTCTGCTCGCAACGCTGCGTTGCCAGGGTACCAGGCGACAGGGGTGTCGCGCGTCAGGGAGAGAAGAGAGTGTCGCACGTCAGCACTATCGGGCAACGCCCGTTGCCACAACCCCGCCGGCCGACACTCAAGGAGGCGTGACGCCCGTCACAGGGCTGACGCCCGATACTCCTACCAAAACGGCCAGGTCATCACAAAGGAAAAACAACCAAGAGAGAGAAAGGATGGAGAGAGCACATCCCCAAAACGTGCCACAAGAAGATACCAGCCTAACGGCCGATACTCATCAAAAAGAAGGGGAATGACGCCCGAAACCGACCCCACCTATCGGCCGTCACAACCCAAGGGGTATCGCCCGTCACAGGGCTGACGCCCGATACAAACGCAAGGCTGACGCCCGTCAGGCCTGTCGCCCAACACACACTTCCCCCATATCGCCCAACATAGGTATATCAGGTACCAAAGGTAAAGAACAAGGAACTACTAATCATATGAATAAGAACATAACTAGAAGTAAAGGAGTTAGGGTTAGAAGCTATGCAACCCGCCTTGAAGCTCCAAGGAAGAAGAAGAAGCACTCCAGCTCCAAGGGGTATCGTCCACCAGCTCCAAGGAAGATGTATCGGCCAACACAGCAGCAAGGGAAGGGATATCGTGCACTCAAGGTGGAGGAGAGACCAAAAGAGCAAAAGAAACTAAGGCAAGGGAAAGAGATGTATACATAGAAGGAAGGGGAGGAGAAACCAAGGTACAACCATGCCATGTGTTGTCCACCCAAGGGACACTTGTCCTAGGGTTCCAGCCAACACACTAGCAAGGCATGGGACACTTGTCCAAAACATGCACCATGTGTCCACTACACAAGACCAAGGATCATGGGCGACACAGGCAGCATCTCTGCTGGTGACACACCAGCCTGTTGGGCAACACAAAGCAGGTCCTGGCCGACACAGGCTCAAGCAAGCCCAAGCCCAGGCACCTCAAGGCCCAAACAAGCTCAACTCAGGCCCAGAAAACTCAAACAACAAGCCCAAGCCTTCCTCTCAACCCTAGAGGAAGCAAAGAGGGGAAAACATCTCACAAGATGGTGAACTTGCACACAAAACCCTAAACTTGGGTTATTTGCAAATAGCCCCTCGAACTCTCAACAAAGCACAACAAAACCCTAATCACCACTCAGAGGTGATTAGCAAGCATCAAAGCACCGAGATTAAGCAAAACAAACAGGGTAAACCCTAAACGCAGGTCAGGGTCCTTACAATCAAGGTAATTAATAATTCAATTTACGTTTTCAATGTGTCAATCTCCACCACTTTTTCCCTAACCCTAGAATACCCCCATTAGGGTTTCTCTTTTTCCATTGACTTAAGGCCACCTTCTCCATCCTGAGCTTGGTTCCTGGGGTCACCTCTCATGGTGCTCATTAATCATGCAATATCATAAGGCCACCTTCTCTATCCTGAGCTTGGTGCCGGGGGTCACCACTCATGGTGCCCATGGGTCTTCCCTCTTGGGCTTGACCTCATTGCATCATCCATCAGGGTGGCATGTAGGTGCGAGAATACACACTTATATCATAATTGTGATAATCAAAGTGACTTTATGATTTGCAAGTATGAACATCCAAACTGATAGGTTTCATTCAATGCGATCTATCATCCGGAAAATCTTTAGGAAACTAATGTGATTAACAATAATTAACCACATACCTGATCCAGAGCAACTTGATGTCCAAGCAATAATGATAAAGAACAATCAAACAAGCAATCAACAATATCCTGAAATTAATGCAATACATCCAAGTGTTGTAGTTTATCCAAAACATTCTCAAGATAGACTTGTATTCCACCTTCATCTTTCTAGGCCCACTTTAGGGTTTTAGCCTCCATAATACCTTTATCATGTTTAATACACTTTTAGTTCACAAACCCTAATTTCAACATCATAAGCCTACTTAAAAGTCAATTAAGTCTAATATTTCCCTTTTCACTAAAATTACCATATTTATCCTTTTAAGTTATTTCAAGATCATTGGACCCAATTATCATATTCGATTTCTTTCAAATTAACAATTCATATTTCATGATAGTTCAATTCATATATGGACTCCATTTATTACTAATCCCACATTTATCCATTAGGAAACCCTAATTACCAAATTAAGGGTATTTATCCACAATTAGGAACTTTTATACTTCAAATATCTTAGAACCATTCAAACTCAACTTTATACATGAATTTGAACAATTAAAGTCATTAAGAAACATAATTACTAACATTAGGGTTTCAAGGCCCATTAAAGCTTATTTATGTACATGGAACCCTAAATTAATCAAATTACACATAAAGTTCATCCTTTTAGATCTAATGCATCTTTTTACAATCAACATGTTAATATCAACTTTAATCATCCATATAACCCTTCTCAATACATTAATCATCTTAAATTAGGGTTTCTTAATCATTAATGCATTAAAGTTGATAACCTCCACTACTTTTCGAATTTCAAGAGGAATTATTATTTAATTATATTTTTATTGAATTCCTCGAATTTTTTAAATCAACTTTCATATATAAAGTTTATTCATTAGTGTTTCCTAGCAATAGTTATGATTTTTGCAAGAAAAGTCATTAACTTGAATTATCCGCTATTTCTAGAAAAATGTTGGCCGTTGGATCGATGATCCGCTGGATCGCACTGGATCCAACGATCCACGAACGCGTGCCTCTCTGGGTTTGGAAAGAAATGAAAGTCAGAAAAGCCCTTACCCAAACAACGGTGGTGGAGGGGGTATTTTGGTAAATGACCAGGCGGTCATCTTCTTCCTCACGCCAAAGCGAGCAGCAACCCGCGGTCAACCTGGTAGTTGACTCCGAGCTTTTGACCACAAACACACGAACCAACCAGCCCGGAAGCTCCACCTTCACCACGCGAACTCGCCTAGGGGTCAATTTCTCCTCCACGCTGCACCTTCACCACCAATAGTCGTTGGTGCTCCGACGAGGTTAACTGGACGATGAGGGTGCAGGTCAAGATGGTTTCTCAAATTGAACCTGCCAAAACACTTCTCATTGTTCTCTGAGAGTTCTAAGGTTGGGATTTGACATGCTGGTTCCCTCGCGAGTCTTCCCCTATACATAGGGTTGTCTAAGCAGTCCCAAGATTTGGGGACTTCTACTCTCGTCGACGAACCTACCCACAAATCGGGTTGGATGGCTTCGGAACAGCCTCCCGAAGCTAATGGAGCTCTTCTCGCTCTAAGATTTCCTTTCCTTTTCGAGAAATCTTTCGATCAAAGATCTAGCAGGTGGACTCTGCACAAGCAAGTCCCCACGAGACTAGGATTCACTCCCAGCCGTTGGATCGCCAATCCAACGGTCACGCTTAACCCAAAAATCAAGAAAATCGGGATTTTTTTTGGGTGCAAATAGGGAAAATCCCAGATAAATCATGACACATGATTATTATGCAATTAATGTCCACACTTTAGGATATTTTGTAAATTGCATAACTTGTAAATCATGCATTTTCTTCAACCAAATTTTAAGGGTTTCTCTCTCTTACCTTTATCCACTTGTATGTCAAGTTTGAGTCCAAAATTCCAAAAGAAAAGAACTATTTCTTTAGAGGCAAGTTACTCATTAGTCAAATCCATTAAATGGTTATTTTATCTTTCCTCAAACCATTATCTAGCTATCTTGGACTCCTTGAACCCCAAGAAATCCTAATATTTTGAAATTCCTTTTTAAGGATACTTATTATCCTTCTAGATGCATCTACACCCATTATTTCTCATTATTTTTCTTACTTCTTAATTAAAAGATTCCTTTTCAAGGATTTCTCATTATTTTTCATTTCCTTTTTCCTCTTTCCTATTTCTTTCATTAGATATCACATATAATGAAATTTATTCAATTGTGGCCATTAATGCCACTTTCCAGAGATTTCTATGTATTTTTATAAATACTTTGCTTAATATTCATTATCTTGTATCTTTTTCCTATTATTTGGACTTTTCTTCCTTTCTTCTCTTTTATACCCATTAATGGATTAAGCTAATAATAGGAATCATGAAATTCCTATCAAAATGGATATTTGCAAAGAATTCCATCCTTTGAAGCAAAGCATACAACCTTTTAATTAAGCCCAAATTCACAAAATCTTTACATTTCAATTATGAAAACAAATGCAAATTTGAGGTTGTAATAGTTTGGATAGGGGAAATCTTGGGTGGGTAGGACACCTCAGTTGTTGTCATATGGGGATGACTAATGCAAAAACATGGTTTTCCTCCAGGGAGATCTGAGATTCAGTTACTATTGGGGTTTTAAAATCAAGGAACCATTGTTGCATCTGATTGAATTGGTTGATGCAGTCGAGGAAGTAGACTTCTTCCCTCGTATACTTCATTCTAACTCAAGAGGTTTGGAATTCAATAAATTCAATTCCCACTCGTAGGGTGAGAAGTCCTTCCTCAACATCAATCAGTGCCCTAGTTGTTGTGAGAAAGGGCCTGCCAAAGATAAGTAAGTAGTGAAGGTCTTCCTTTATATCCAACAGCACAAAGTCACATGGGATGTAAAATTTGCTGACCTTAACTAGCACATAATTAATAATTCCAAGCTTCTTGGTAGTGGAAGAGTCTGCCAGTCAAATACTCATCAGGGTGGGTTGTGCATCAGTGAGACTGAGTCTCCTACACATTCTTAGGGGAATGATGGACATGATTGCCCTAAAATCGACTAGCCCCGATTGGTTGGTAGAGTCACTTGCAGCGCATGCGATCCCAAAGGATCATGGGTCTTTGCATTTGCAAGACGTTTTACTTTGGATGATGTCCGTTGTAGTTCTTTCCAACTTTACTGTTTCTAATTCTTCAATAATGTATTTATGGTTATGTAGGGCTTTGAAGATTCTTTTCTACTTGACCACTTCTATCCTGGCATCTAAAAGTGGGATATTGACACATAACTTCCTCATCGTTTCTTTGAACTTGTTGAACCTAGAGTTCAATTGGGTCTTATTCAGTTGTCTAAGAAAAAGGCATACACAACCTATAAATGGGCATATCTTCTTATGGAGTGAATGGTGCTAGTGGTCGTGGGACAACTACTTCATCATCTTCCCCTTGGTCAGAATTTAGATGGGGAGACTTACCCTTCCTGGGATGGTAAGGCCAGATCGGGTAGTCACAACCTTGAGTTGTTCTATATGCTTGGGATTATTTTAGCCAGGGGGGTTCTTGTTAAGCAATGAGTTGGGACAGTTGGGCATCAATCGCCTTTCGATGAGCCTCCTGGGAAAGGAGAATTTGATTCTGAGAAAGGATGAAATTGTTCTAAAGTAGCTATCCTCTCATCAAAAGGAGCGAGGGCATTCTTTTGGATTTGTGGTGGTGGTTGGTTTAGATTTTGATACTGTTGCCCTTGGTAGGGTCCACATTTTTGGAAATTACCCATGTAACTTCCTTGGTTTCCAAAGTTGTTTTGATTGTTGTTATGGTAAGGAAATTTGCACTGCTAACTTGAGAATGAGGTTGTCTTTGTTGGGGAGCAAGTTGAGGAGCATTTTTAGCACCCGACGGGTTTCCATATTAGAACCCAGGGTGGTTCATGGTCTGGTTCGAGTTATAATAGGATTGACCCGGTATGCTATGAATGGAGTTGAGGCCCTCCATTTGTTTTCAAACTTCGCTTGCATGGGAACATTATAGAGAAATTGACATTGTCGGGTACAATGTTCAAACCCTTGGCAAATTCCATAGAGAGAGTCTACAACCTTTACTTGTTGATGTTTCCCTTGGCAAATTCCATAGAGAGAGTCTACAACCTTTACTTTTTGATGTTGCTCTCTTCTCCCGTAGGAATTACAGGAAGACTCTAGGTGATCTTGTTTCAACACAAGAAGCTTAAGACTGTCAGTGATATCCTTAATGTCAGAGTTCTCTTCCTCCTTAGCTACCTTGAGTACCCCACTGTTCCCTCGTCGTTCTTTGGTTTTAGAACTGCATTTAACAACCTCCCAAGCACTATTAAGATTTTAAAACATAAAATTTCCTCCAGATGAGGAATCAAGAAAGACTTTGTTGTCATTGTCAACACCACGGTAGAAAATTTTGATGAGTTGGGCTTGGGGGATGTCATGGTGGGGGCAATGATGGAGAAGGTCTTTAAACCTCTCCCAAGCTTCTCCAAGGGTCTCACTAGGTACCATTCCAAACTGGGTAATGTGTCCCCTGATTTCATAGGTAATAGAAGGGGGTAATATTTTTTCCAAGAATTTAGACTAGAGTGCATCCCAAGTGGTAACACACTCTCCTTCCCCCATGGCGTTATACCAGCTGTCGGCTAAGCCAAAAAGAGAATATTTGAACAATCTAAGTCAAATGACATGCACAGAAATGCCTGACATCTTAGTAAGGAACATAGATTAGGAAATCTATGGAGATGGTCCTGACAGCTTTCACCCTTATTACCAGAAAAAGGGTTAGTCTGAAGCACTATGATCTCATTAGTTCAGATATTGCATTATGAGACAGTAATGTCGGGTGGCACAACAAGAATTTGTGCATAGGCTGTTTTGGGGACTGAGAAGTCTTTCAATTGTTTTTGCCATTCTGCCTCATGTAGCGTGGCATCTCAGACGACCTGTTTAGCCGCAAAAGCCTCTTTCTAACCAACAAGGGTCTACTCAATTCTACTGGTCACTTCTTCCTCACCCATCCTAAAGTGATTTTCTCGATTTAAACGATGGAACGTTCTTTGTATTTCTGGGTAAAAAATTGGAGGCATAGAATCAATATTTGGCTGGCGTTACATGTACAATTATGTGAATAGATAATCGTGGTTGAAGAGAAAATGGACTGTTGGAATGGAAACTTGGAAGAAGGAAGAGTAGCACTTACAGAATGGGACTCAGAATGTATATATATATATATATATAAGTTTTGTTCAAGAGTTTTCAGGGTTTGAGAAAATCAATCTGTTGTCCCCAGCAACGGCGCCAAAATTGATACACATTGTTTGTAGAGCCAATTCAATAGTGGTTTTATCCTAGAGTTTAACCTCTTGTTAATGGTAAAACAACTGATGCATGTTAGTTTATTAGTATAAAGAGGGTCAATCCCATAGGACAACATTTTTAAGATTGCTTTTAAAATCCAAATTACTTTGAACATTTATTAGAACATGAAAATAAAGATTTGTTGGTTGATGGTTGATTATGCTAAAATAAGTATGAAAAGATTACACTAAGAACAAAATAGAAATGTTACATTAAGAACAACTAAAGGAAGAGTAATGCTAAAAAACAAATAAAAGGGATTTATTCTATGAACAATAAAGTAGAGATTATCTATGAGCAAGTAAAGAAAAGAGAAACTGAGAAGCAAGTAGTTGAGAAATGAGAATGATAAAACAAGTTAGATGAATCTATGCAAAACATCCTCAAATGCATTACAAAAGTCAAACTCATGTAAACCTATCAGTCCTGGCATTTACATATCCTTGCCCGGACATCCTAATAAAGGACCCTTCCGAGGTCTTATCCAGATCCTTATCCATTCTTTTGGTTGTTTCAAGTCTTGGGGTCTGAGATCTCATTGCCCATAACTAACATTTAACAAAAATAAGAGATCAAATCATTTAAGTCAGCAAAAATCCAAACAACGACCATCTAACAAGTATTATTACATATGATAGATCAAGTTTAACTATGGCTATGTGGCCACTCACCACTCCCTAATATAGGAAACTACTCACGATCCTAGAAGCTAAAAGTAGAACAAAGGAAGGAAGGAAGTCAGGCATAGACTAGATAGAAGAAGAATCCCAAGATGATCTTAGCTAGTGACAATGAAATGGCTATCTTTCTTAGTTCCTTGTTTCCAATAAAAAGACTAAGAGCAACAAAAAAATGAACATGAAATCTTGATGGAAACACATGTAAGAAATGAAATAACTTGTGTTCATGTACTAAAGATTGGATCCCCTTTCTTGTGGAGTCCCCCCTCCTTTTATGGGGGAAGGAGGGGGAGAAACCCCGATGAGGGGGAGAGAAGAGGAATGGATGACGACTACTGAAGAATTTAATTCATACACTATGAACCAATCGGTTCACATTCTGAATCGATCGATTTAGGCCTAAAGGGGCACACACCTAGGCAAAAACCCTAATGAAGGGTTCATGGTGTCTTCGTTTGAATACTTGATCTCTAAGCTATCTGAATCGATCGTTTGGATACTTGAGACGTCCATTTTGCATTTGAATTTGCTCAGCCCAGGGAAGCGAGTCAAAACTCTAGAGATGGGGTGGTGACGAAGTTTGACTTTGACTTGGTCATTCAGAAAGTTAAGCTGGCCATTTGGACAACTTGCAATGCTCATTTGGAAAACTGAGATAAGCGTTTGGCAAAATTGTGATGCCTGTTTTGATTGCTGAATAGTCAATGTGGAAGGATTGAGTCAAGTAGTGACATGGCCACCTAGGCTTTGAAGTGAAGCTTCTTGTGTGCATGAAATGACCGTTTCACAGTATGAACCAACCAGTTCATTTGAAATGGTCCATAAATTGTTGTGAAGGTCAAATCTACAAAATATAGATGAAAAATAAAGGATTTGCATTATTGGTCAAGTGGTAAACAAATTGCAATTAATTTCTAGAAACATAGCGAAAGAAAAATAAATTCCTATCAAAATACTAAGAAAAAAGCACCTGAAAAGAGATGAATATACATTCATTAGAACACCATATGTGCTCCTAAGAGATTTGGGGGATCGGATATTATCAATCTCAAAATCCATTATATATGCATTCTCACTAAAATCATCGCCTCACTTTCTTCCATACAAGTCAACATCCAGAAATCGTTCATATTATAGAAATATTACCATAAGAAAAATCCGCGATGGAGCACTACCAAAAGTATAGCCTCCCCACTATAGAAATATTTTAACAAACATCTTAATAAAATCATACATATGATCAAATCCCCTCTCATGTCTCAAAAAATATAAATTTCCGGTCAGATCCATGGTACCATGACTCATCCATAAAATACATGGGCTATAATATTTATATACCTCAAAAAGTGAAAGTTTTAAACACCACAGAAGTCTTGTCCCTCCTGACCAACAACAGAAACAACTGTCTCAAATGCTTTGTTGCACCATTCATATCTCCGACACTATGGATAACATTATCCACGTTCCGGAAACAAGCATTGCAAACCACGTTCCATGGTCACGGGAAATACATACACACCACACCATGTATATCTCTTCCTCGCCTATAAGGGTGTTATTAATAAGATGTCCAACATCTAGAATATAGCATGCCCATTGAAAATTAAGATCATCATTTGGCTCATCATATTGAACAAAATACCCATAAACCAAAACCTTATGGTACGTGGTTCACTTGGGTCAACTAGATATTACATGTGTCGAAATAACATCGATACTACAAAACATCTCTTCATACACCGTACTATCACTACCGTAGTTCAAAATCATTTATTCCAATCTCCAACAACACAAGTAGTCACAAGTATAATAAACCATATCGACTACCTGAAACCAAAAAACCCACAACATGAACACAAAATCATCATGGCTATCATCTGAAACGTTTGGATAGAAAGAAATGACAGAAAACACAACAACCAAAATAACACCATCTATTATATGACATCAAATGTTGAGCATGCATATAAACTTTTTCTTCATTGCAGATCTCCTAAATCAAGAAAGTCGTGAAGATGAGACGCATAAAAACTCTTTCGAAACAGTAGCAGTGGTGGTAGCCGATTCACATTAGAAGATATAATGGCAGATGACAATGGATTCTAAACAGCTCCTTTTATTAATCTACTCAGCTCTAATGCTAGTTATTTTGCTTCTATTTTGAACATGAGCTTACAGTTGAAGGGGTGCCTCTGCCAAGACATGACTATCTTTGCTTCACCTTGTTTTTTCCATCTCATTTTAGCTTTCCGTTAAACTCTTGGGCACACCAATAGTGTTGTCCAAGTGTATTTTTTCTGTACTTTTGATCTGCAGGTGGCTTTGTTCTATTAGTATATGGAACATTCATAAAAAATGGGCTTTAAAGCCCGAAACGTTATGCATATTAATTTGTTTTGGATTACTAATCTGGCTATTGTTACAAGCAGATGTTTGATAAAACTAAACGAACCGCTGTTTCACGGCAGCCTCAAACGCTCGTTAATGACGAAAGGTGACCTACTGATTAGCGAAACCAAACCACATCATCCGAACTGCTGTAGATTTATATATTAATACCACGCTGCTTGGGCATCCTGATAATATGGTTGATGCTGAACCGATTGTCGTTTCGTGTAACCGATATTTCTTTAATTTTTGTTTTGCTCTTCTCTTGATAATGGTTCTATGTTCATAAGTGAAATAGTTATATATTACTACAACAACTCGGTCAGGCATGCACACAGTGGACTTGAGGAAGACGCATGAAAATGGAAGATGATATATCATACTCCCTTTTGTAGGATGTTCGGTTTTCCTTATTGCTGTCGCTTGTTGAATTTAGATTTCTTTTCAGGAAAAAAAAAAGATTTGTTAACGAGCAGATATTGCCATATTTAATATCTAAATTTGAAAAAAAATCATTCAATATCCGATCTGATATCCAATGTATTATGTAATAATATCCAAATTTGATCTGAATAATATCCAAATTCAGATAAATATTTGATCTGAACCAAAAATATAATTATATTATTAATAAATATACTGTATATAAAAAATATTGATATTACTATAACGTATATATATTTTTATATTTTATATATAAATATATATTCAATAATATATGTATATATTTGTCGAATTTGAATTTTTTTTAGAGCGGATACAACCATATCCGATATCCTATTTTTAATTTTGGATCTGAAATTTAATAACTTCAATTCAATCCACATAATACGAATGTTGGATTTTTTTTCAAAATTTTTCGACTCCAATCCAGATCGAATTTGTAGATTCTGAATATCAATCAACAGACCTAAAAAAAAGAACAAATATCCTTTATCCAATACAAACATCCATACATCCAGAACTCGGCCTACCCACACAAAGGCCGACGACGTAAGAGAGAAGCCCATGAGGCCATGAACAAAAAGTTATCCAATTGTCCACCATTGGGCTCATTGCCCCATTTGACAGAACGGTCTGCGCCACAAGCCTGACAATGTGCATGCGCGTTCAGATTTGTTCAGCCCCTTGACGAGTGCCAATCACCCTCAAAAGAGCCCACAAGTGCCTATGAGGAACGTTACAGGCCAGATGGTCTAATTCGGCAAACCCAAAACCCTTGTGTCTTTTTAAAGCCGACGAAGACAGTGAAAACTTCACTGGTGATCAATAGCCCAAATAAGTTTGATGGACTAACTTGGTAGCGTGTAATTGGGTTGCGAATCTAACATTTGTTTCGTTAAAATATACATCAAATTCATACTTTTTCATAAGACTACACCCAGCCAAATAGGCCCAATAACCTCCCACCTACCTCAACCTTTCGGTTTTCACATATCATCATGCACATAGACAAATCGTTCCCTTGAGTTAAATCATGTTCTCGTATAGTGCGTTTGATTGGGGAAATAAATTCCCAAAAATTGTTTCATCTATTTCTAAAGGTTGACGTTTGGTTGCTCGCAGTTGTGACAGACAAGAAAAGGAAATCTCTTACATAATTATGTCCGGTTTGTTATAAGGTATATTTAGACATTTTTTGAGAGATGTGATTTATTGTATGAAGCTCCCACATGTTAACTATAAACATTGTTAGAGATATTCTTGCAATATAATTATACATGCGGGAGTTGGTGATAAGAAATAGACACTTGCAAATTTTTTAATCTGTCCATAAGAGGAGAGCTCGACACTTAGATCAGTGGATGTCTTGGTTTTTTACTAAGTTGAAATTAGTAAGCATGCATTCGTGGATCTAATGTGGTTTTCCTCATTGATGAGATTGAAAGGCAGAGATTTTATTGTGGGACATGCTATACTGAAAGCTGCCTCAACCACAGTGGCACATATCGACAATCTTCATCTTTTATGCCTTTCAAGTTTGACACTTTTAAGTTCTTGGCACTTGAGATTGTAGATCTGCTCAAGAGGGATCAAAAAATTATACATAGTTTGTTATGACCCTAGGGTCTATGGCTGTAGTGTTTCGTATGATTAATTTTGCGATCCAAAAGGGACTTGCAGCAACTTGTTGTCCATCTGCCGTCCTCGTTAACAATGTATATTTCTTTATTAAACATAACATGTTATATGGGCTGATATCCAAAAGGAACCGCACTAATTTCTAGCGAAGTTTGCTTTCCTCGCCCCCCACACATCTGCCTCGACAACATGCAATTATGATAAAAAAAAAAAACTACTATTGTTTCTATACTAAGCCAAACATATCAGAAACCAAACGAGTAAAACGAATTCATCCCAACCAAAAGAAGCTACTTCTATTTCTACACCGAAGCAAACATATTGTTTTTGCTTTTCTTTTTGTAACACCCTTCTCTACTATGCTGAAATGTAACTTTGTTACACCTTATACTAATACCACTTCATGACTCGGTACAAGAATTGGGCTCTCTACTATACACTTTTACTATAAACTAGGACATTCTTCTACGAGGATGTAAGGGCCTGACTGCTTGAGAAATCATTTTGCTATCACATTGGCCTTTCTGTATGAAATTCAACTCTGCTATCCATGAAGGCGCCTCCTTTCCCCATTATGCTTTGCCACCAAGGCCTTGTATTTAGCAGGAGTGTCAGATTTTCCAGATATGAAGCTATCAATAAGGCTTGAATCCGTGTAGTTGATGCATCTTTCCACCCCACCTTCGATGCTTCTATCGTGTCCTTTTTCCACCGCCACCAGTTCCCCCTCCAATGGTTCAATACATTTGCAAACTGCAGCACCACCACCGATCCAATTGTTTCTGACTATCCAACTAATACAAGACGTGTCCTTCTGTCTGTACAATGCCTCATCCACGTTCACTGTATGCCAACCTAGTGGTGGTATCCTCCATTTCAGTTAAACGGTAGGCTTCTGCTATGCACCATGTTTATTCTTAGAAAGAAACGCATGTTCCATTCTCTTCATTTCCACTATAATCATTATTATCACTTCTGAGCTGCTCGTCTATCTGGTCTGGAAGACATTCTCATTACGTGCCTTCCATATAAACTACCAAGCCACTTCAAACACCCGCTTCCACTTTTCTTGCAGCGATTGCTTTCTAGATTAGCTTTTACTAAATATTTTGGGATAGCTGCTGGGAAAATCCTTGACCCACAATATACTGCCTATGTCATATGCCTTGCATATGAAACTTATTAGCCATCAGTGTCATGGGCGATTAACCACATGAAGAATTTCAGCTACTGCGGCATAGCTAACTGCCATTACTCGCTCATATGCCTTCATTATAACACTCTTGCCCTTCCGGTAGAGCCTAATAAGCTGAATCAGTGGTGAGCTGACCAGTGTATGCAGTGGCGTAGCCACATGGTGACCCGGGTAGGCACGGGCCCTACCCGGATTTTGTAATTACACATAATCATAAGAGAAATAAGGCAATATTTTCTACAAAATTGCATATTGTGCCCTACCCAATATCTCCAGTTGAGGTTCTATGTTATTGGTACCCCCCTTGATCAATTTTTCTGGCTCCACCACTGCGTGTATGTACTCCAGCTCCAATCATCTTCGCCATATTCACCTCTCAGTCAGAATGGGTTAGATATAGATATGGCAGCTAGTCATTTATCTAGCATGGGTTAAGACCAATGTAGTGCAGCTAGTGCATGGAGAAAATGTAGTATTGTATCTAGTACAAATGAGGAAGAATTTTATCCGACATTGCTCACTGCTAAAACTTTTGTGGTCCTTATATGTAGGATCACATGTGACACTAGCGTCCAAAAGGTTCTAGGGGAGAGTTTGCTCACCTCCTTGGTAGGTATGGTGATCACATGCATCACACATTCACGTGTGTCACGCCCCACTTCGTTGGGCTCTCGGGCTTGGGCTTAGTGGGTATGGTGACCATAACACACACACATGTGTGCGCCACGCCATTATGATACAACTACATAATTAATTATTAGGTTAATTAATTATTTCTTTTCTAAATAGATTATTAATCATAATTGGAAAGTATTCATTAGGTTTAAAGGCACACACTTCTTACTACTCTTTTGCAGTCGTCAACATTACGTGCATTTGGATTGTGGGAATGTCTTCCGTCTTATTTTTACACTATGACACAACTACGTAATTAATTATTAAGTTAATTAATTGTTTCTTTTCAAAATAGATTTATTAATCCCAATTGGAAAGTATTTACCTCGTGATTCATTAGTGTTAAAGGCACACACTTCTTACCACTCTTTTGCAGCGTCAACAGTTCGTGCATGCCTTTTGTGAACCCTAACAAGACATCCTTAGCCGTCGTCGATCCCTGCAGCTTTTGGAGATTCCTCTCCTACATGAAACACCTTCTCCTTCCTCTCCTAGTCATGGTCTGTTCGAGTAATGGTACCTACGAAAGCTGAACTGCGCTGGTGGTGCACGCTGATCATCGTCGAGTGCGAGTAAGACAAGAACCTATGACGAATTCATAACCGGGTTGACTAGAAGAATGACATCTATCCAAACAGATTGTTGGGCGCTGATTTTTTTTTTAAGTACGATGTTTGTTTTTCAACTAACAATCCAGTCTGTGTATTCTAACTCTCATTTTTCCTATTCTTCTTCTGATTGATTATTTCTTCTGTCTCTTCTCTGGATCTGGCTTGAATATATCAATTAATTTACATCTTCCTACTCTTGCATGTCTTAAAGAAAAATTAGCTTTCCTGCCATTAATTAACTATGGTCGGTCTTTGTGGTTCTGGGAATAAAATTGATACTAGCAGTATGCCTGAAAATTTTACCAGTACCAACTTTGTCCGTTAGCATAGTCAGATGTGAATTTGGCTTAATATTACAGGTTTTAATTAGTACATAGAAGAAGACAAACCTGAATCTGATGCCACTATCCCTGATCATGTAAATATAATTGCTAACTGGAAGAAGGATGATAAGACATACCGAGGGTTGATTCTATTTGATTTAAATAACAAATTTTATGATTCTTACTCGAAGCCGCCAGGTACTACTTCTAAAGTTTTATGGAAAGCGTTAGTTAAGAATTTTAGTACTAAAAACTAATGTGTTGAAAGGTATTGCACGTCTAAATTTCTTACATTTCAGATGGTTGAGCGTAAGTTTGTTTCTGATCAAACACACGACTTTCATATCTTATGTCATGAGCTCTCTAATGCAAAAATGGATTTTCTTGAGAAATTTGTAGTTATGTCTATCATATAAAAATTTCCTAAATCCTGGGAATCGTTTGGCATGACTCTTAAGCATGACAAAGGAGATTTGTCAATGGATGATCTAATGAGGGATATTAATATACAAGAAGAATACTTAAAAGAGAAGTCGGTCAATGTGCCTACTAATGTAAACTCTAGTATCATTTTTACTACTGCTAAAATCAAAGATAAGAAAACAAAGAATATGCATAAACCTAAGGCTAAGATCCTAAAGAAACTGAAGAACATACCTTTATGGACTTGTGGATAGGTTGGCCACTGGAACAAGGATTGTCCTCCAAAGAAGGCAAAGAAGTTTCCACATCTACAACTGTAGAGTTTGTGGTTGGCATGATGGATGCATCCTTGAATCTCAATGATGGGTACATGTCTATTAGACCTAGAGTTCTATGTATTTTTGAACCACTATATTGATAATAGACACTGGGGCTAATGCACATGTGTGTACTGACAAGTGTCTGTTTATGTCTTACCAGGCCTACAAAGGTTGATCAATGACTTTGGGTGATTCCAATGTTGTAGAAGTCAAAGGTGAAGGATGGGTGGACTTGAAGTTTTGTTTGAGAAAGGTTCTGGTGCTACATAGAGCCCAACATGTTCCATCAATTGAATGCAACATTCTTAATGGCACAATTTTTAGTTAGAGATGGTTTTAGAATAGACGACAAATGTAATAAGGTTTTTATTACCCACACTCGTGACTCTTTATTTTTTGGCAAGGTGTATCTATGTGATATGGAAAACTTGTTTAAGATTCTTCTTGAACCTGTTTCAAATGCAATTTTAAATTTGAATGATAATAGTTATGTATGCTTGAATATTGTATCATCTGATGTTTGACATTCACATTTGGGACATGTTGACGTTGGCTCAATGAAATGTATGATGAATTTGAATTTAATCCCTAAATCTGACATTAGTAATAATAAATGTGAAATATGTGTACAAGCTAAATTACCTAGGAAACCTTTTCATTTTGTGAATGGAAATTCAGAAATATTGAATTTAGTGCATACTGATATCTGTGAATTTCATGAAATTGCTACTAGTAGATATTGTTATGTCTATTTACTTAAAATTAAAGATGAGGCATTAGATAAATTTAAAATTTATAACAAAGAAGTTGAAACTCAAACTAGTAAAGTACTTAACGATTAAGGTCCGATAGGGGAAGAGAATACACTTTGAACTTGTTCTTGGAATTTTGTCAATTCTATGGTGTAGTTCATGAAGTTACCACTCCTTATTCACCTCAATCTAATGGGATTGCAAAACATAAAAAACGAACCCTTATAGATATGGTCAATTTTGTACTGCAAACCTCATGTCTACCCAACTTCATGTGGGGGCACTTGAATATGGCTTGCCATATTCTGAATAGAGTTCCCCATAAATATGTAGAAAGTAGTCCGTTTGAGTTATGAAGAGGGTAAAAACTGAGTCTCAAATATCTTCGAGTGTGTGGGTGCCTTGCTAAGGTACTTGTCCCTGAATACAAAAAGATGAAATTGGGACTGAAAATGATTGATGTCATATTCTTAGATTATGTGGAGATAAGTTTTTCCTATAGATTCTTAGTTGTAAAATCTGACAACTCAGGCATTGATGTCAATACAAATGTGAAATTATGTGATGCTACATTCTTTAAGGACGTGTTTCCCATGAAATATAGTGTGCCCAATGAAGTATCTCAAGAGGATTTATTCACCACATGTTCCATTCTCAAGCATGTGGAAATGATGACAAATGTTGGGGGTGACGTAGAACAAGCTATTTCTATATCTGATGATTCTGAAGAAATGGTTGAACCAAGGAGAAGTAAACAGCCAAGAACATCCAAGAATTTTAGAAGTGTTTCTCACTTACAATATTGAATATCATCCTATATCTTTTAAACAAGTTATGGATTCTCCAGAAGCTAAGTTTTGTAAAAAACACTCGTTAATGATGAAATCCAATCGTCTCAAATGGAACTTAGGAATTAGTGAATTTGCCTCCTGGTTAATATGCAGTTGGTTGCAAATGGATCTTTAAGAAGAAACTTAATGTAGACGATATAATCAATAAGTATAAGGCTAGGTTACTTTCTAAGGGATACTCACAAAGGGAAGGAATATATTATTTTAATACATATTCTCCTATTTTCTGTATAACCAGAATCTGAGTGCTTATAGCATTGACTTCCATTTATAATATGTGTATCCATCAGATGGATGTGATGACCACTTTCCTATATGGTGATCTTCAGGAAGAGATATATATGAAACAACCTGAGGAATATGTGGGTCATGGGAATGAGTCCAAGGTGTGTAAACTTGTTAAGTCATTATATGGCTTGAAACAAGCCCCAAACAATGGCATGATAAGTTTAATTATGTGATATCATCGGTTGGCTTTGTTTCAAATGAATTTTATAAGTGTCTCAACTGTAAAATCATCCATGATGGATTCATTTTGTTATGCTTATATATCAATGATATCATACTTTTTGGTTCATATATGAAAGTAGTAAATGAGACAAAGTCATTCTTGTATAGCAAGCATAAGATGAAGGATGTGGGTGTCGTAGATGTTATTTTAGGGCTTAAAATGAAAAGGTCTACTAACGGTATACCTTTCTCTCAAACTCATTATGTCGAGAAGATACTAGATAGGATTGAGTACATATCACGTAAACCTGTTAAGACTCCATATGATTCATACAAGGCCTTGTTTAAGAATGATACTAGAGTTCCAGTGTCTCAATTATGATACTCTCAGATTATCAGAAGTTTGATGTATCTTATGAACTACAAACATCTAGGCATTGCATTTGTTGTGAGCAAGTTAAGTAGATACACTAGTTTTCCCGACAAGACCCATTGGAAATCTCTTGATAGAGTTTTGAGGTACATCAAGGGAACTTATTCGATTGGGCTGCATTATGGTAAATATTCTCCTGTAGTCTAAGGAAATGTATTCTTCTTCTTCGGAGGAGGGTTTTCCAGAAGGTCTAAGAAACAGACCATATTGTCTCAGTCTACTTTTGAGGTAGAGTTATATGCTTTAGATGAAACTAGATTGGAAGTTGAATGGATACATGGACTTATGTCCATATTACCTATGGTAAAGAAGTCACTTCTTGTCATTTTAGTTAACTGTGATAAAACTACAACTATTGCTAAGATAAAGAGTTCCGAGTAAAATCAAAAATAGCGTAGACACATCCAAGTCAGACTCAAGTATGTAAGGGAGTTAGTCTCTAATGGGGTCGTGGTTGTGGACTAAGTCGGTACCAAAGATAATACAGTCGATCCTTTCACTAAAGGTCTAATTTTAGTCTTAGTGGAAAATCTAGGTTGAGGATGGGACTAAAACCCCTCCTTATTCACAGGCAGTAGCAACCCAACCCAATAAAGTGAAGATCCTACAAATTGAGTCCAATGTGGTAATAAAAAGATATCATGTGTGGTAGATGACACTATGTAATCTCATTTGATATTTCTTGCATCTACGTGTCTATTCCCTAGGAAACCTGTTAGTGTCATGACAGCAAGTTAGTAAGAGATTTGTCTCTGAATGGTGTCAAGTCTTAGGAAAGGATATTAGCAGTACATTCTTAGATATACCAACTAAATGATTGATTTGTGTAGGCCACAATAAGAGATATGGGTTATTCTCTTATATCAATCATGACATCAAATTTTGTATGCATGGCATTAATGCATTGTTTTCTTTTCTATCACGCCTTTATTGTGTTTCTACCAACTAATAATCTTTCACCCAAGGTTTAGGTTCAAGACTTTTGTTCACCTAGTTCCTGTGGGGGTCTGATTTGGATAACTTAGGTAGATTCAAACCGAAAGGTATCTACTGAAAGCACAATATGGAGGACTGAATGGTAGAACACACTACACATTGGACTTTTTAGGGGATTGTTAGATATAGATATGGTATCCAACCATTTATCTAGCATGGGTTAAGCCCAATGTAGTACAATGAGTACATGGAGGAAATATAATTTTATGTCTAGTACAAATGAGAAAGAGGTTTATCTCACATTTCTCACTCCTAGAGCTTTTATGGTCCTTATATATAGGATCACATGTGACACTAGTATCCAAAGGGTCATGGGAGATAGTATGCTCACCTCCTTGGTGGGTATGGTGACCACAACACACATGCACGCTCACGCATGTGCCATGACACGCCTCACCTTGCCTCGCCTGGCATGGCCTGGTCGGGCCAGACACGGACACGGACACAGGCTCGGGCTTGTGGCTTGTGTCTTATGAGAATGTCTTCCATCATTTTTTTACAATATGACATTGTTGCACAATTAATTATTAAATTAATTATTATTTTTTCTCCAAAAAGATTTATTAATCCTAATTGGAATGTGTTTACCTCGCGATTCTTTTCGCAATGTGTACAAAAGTGATTGTGTGACTACATATTATTGGGAATAAGATTAGGGAGTGTGTTAGGCTATGAATACGTCTGGTCATTAGGATTAAAAACACACCCTTCTTACCGATCTTTCCCAACTATCAACAGTTCGTGCATGCCTTTTGCGAACCCTAGCAAGACGCCCTTAGCCACCGTCCCTCTCTGCCACTTCTAGAGATGTAGTATCCTTAATTTTAGTAAAATTACATGATATAAATATAAAACATATTTTGATAAATAATTTTCTCCAGTGGTATTATTGGTGCAACAATAATGTTAATCACCCTTGTAACATTAGTGCTTGTGGAACAAGTTAAATAAATGAAATGAATTTTGTGTGTGCTATGGTTTGTAATAATCCATTAATACTCTTGGACAAAGGTAAAAATAGAAAATCTAATAATAAAGGAATTTACAAAGTGATGGACACTTGATATGGAATTATGTGGAATACTCTAGAAAAGATATATTTCGTGCATAATTAAAATAGTAATGTCTTTATAAATTGTTAAATAATAGAATTATGGAATATTGGACAAGTTTTCAAAAGAAATAATATACATGGCGTTTTAGACAATTAAAAGAATAATTATCTTGTCACGAATGGCAACACGGCGTTTAAGCATAAAACATGGATATTTTGACATGACTTTTAGTACACTTAGAAATAACAACAAAGGGGAGATAATTCTAGACATTTAAAAAAAAGGACACTCCATAAGATAAGTATTTTAAATAATAGTTAAAAAGAGCAAATTTGTATGAAAAAGACATACCAATAAATCCGTATATGAAAGTTGGAAATATCTTAATGAGTTCCTGCTTTTTATTTATGGACATATATGTCTCTATATTGGGAATCTTTTAAATGTGTTCCTTTTGACTAATATACATACTTTTCACAAGTATTTTGCCATAGCCGTGAGAGAGAAAGAAAGAGAGTTATATTAATCGGAAGGTAAACAAGATAAGATATGTAATCGTATATACGGCAATGGACAAGGAAATTGGAAAGTGTTTATGATAAGAAGGGGAAACGATAAACAAGAAGAGTATAAGAGGGTTTGTATGTATATATACGTGAGTATCCATGCTCAAGCGAGCAGAGTCTCCTATTCCTTATCGGATCATCTGCTCCCCTTCGCCTTTCCCATCATCTACGTGGGGGCAACCCAGATCCTTCGCTTGACCTAGGCGGCAGGAATACAGTCATTGGCATCGTGGACGGTAGGCGTTCCTAGATGAGAGCCAAGACAACAGAGTTTCTCCTCTTGCCACCACCTAGGGCTACGTCAGTAACAGGTGACCTAGGACTGCTCGGGGTTCCTATGATGCTCCGTCGTGTAGGGAGCAAGGGGAAGGAAGCATCAGCCGACCTAGGCGCCACCCCAGGTCTGTGAGCGTGGGCCGAGAGCAAGATGTCCCGTGGAAGAGATCCTACAGTCAACCTGGTCAGAGAGTATGGCAGAGAGGGATGGGAAGAGCTGCTGCCGAGGGAGGAGTAGTGATGTTTGTAGCACTGGAGATGGTAACCTCGTGTGCGGAGACGATGAGTACCATAGCCTCCGTGCGTGGGGCTGATCACCCATAGCCTCCGGCGGCCGGAGGGGCTGCGGCTCCAACGGCAGCGCGTTAGCGCAAGGAAAGGTGTCAAATGATCTAAATATCCCTGGAGAGCAAGCGTTACCACAAGGACGCGGGCGTCTTTACACTGAAATGATTCAGCCCATTAAATAAGGAAATAGAAAGCTTGTATCTGCTAATGTGTCAAGGCCCGATTGGCTCAAGTTACTTTATCTTGCAAAAATTATAGAAATTAATTGGTAACTGGATTGGGACAAGTATTATAACAAAATTGATCTGAAGAACACGTAGAAATCAAAGAAAATATGTTTGAAACCTGAATATGAAACTAGTTCTAAAAGTGGTGCAATATGTGCTAAAATGGTAATTAATGTAGTTAAACCCTAGATTTGGGTATTAACATGTCAAATACCTTAATAATCATTCTCTTATGCTCTTATCTGATACTCTCGAACAAGATGAGAAATAAAGGTGATCATGATAATGATAATGAGTAGTTAGGGTTTCTAGAATGGATGATCTTTAACATACGTAATTACGGTCTCGACCATCAATGATGTAACTTGCTTAAACATTAATGTGACTTACCTGATCTAAGTGTTCATGATGCAATAATAAGATAGATTTGATAATCTTAGCAACATTTAAGGGTTCTTGAGTCATTAAAATGAGAACCATGGGAATTAGAATTTCGAGGCATAACCCTAATGATAACTCGATACCACGGAAACCTAAACCCTAGATTAGGACCAAGTAGGGTTTTATCTAATTAAAATGATGGTGACAAGTTAGGATTTACATACTTTTAAATTTGAATGCTTGATTTGTTTGCTTGGACAATAGTCACAATATGTGTGAAGTATAGTTATATGATAATATACTTGACATACCATTGAGGTACGTGGTTACAATTATGACTACTCAGAATAGATGTTTTCCGAATTATTTTCTAGGAATGATTCAAAAATAAATTATTGGTTGATTATTTATTTTTATGTTCAACTATAATGACAATATGATATCACATAAATAAATGATAATATTCTAAATCTTAGGCCGATGTATATCAAGGGGTGATACAAACAAGCCCTGGAGGGGACAGTGATCATGCCCAAGATAATATGTATCCAGTAAGGGTTAGGATATGTACAGAATATTACAGTTCTTATTTACAATATTTGATAATTATTATGTGATCATGCACACATTGTGGTTGCACCCACGTATAATAATATGTTGACCGCATTTTATTTGTCGACGTTTTAGGTATATGTTTCACATGATAAAAGACATGAAGAATAAAATGAAAGATATCAAAGGTATTAAAGCTATACTAAGGAGGACTAGATAGATGATACTTCTATTCTATAGGTATTAGTTCCATGAGTTATATCATTTTATAATTTATAAATAATATTTGAAATTTAATTGAAATTGTTTTCTATTATTTATTATTTGCTAAATCTAGATCGTTGGGATTATAGGTAATTGCTATAAACTTGAAGGTATTTCTTTAATTGGGGGACGCAAAAAGTGAGGTCGTTACATGATATTTTCCTCTCATGCACGTAGCGTCTTCTCCTTCCTCTCCTCGACGTGGTCTGCAGTTCGGGTGGTGGTACCTGTGAATTTTGATTTGTGTTGGTGGTGGACGCTGATCGTCGTCGAGTGCGAGCAAGATGAGAACCTACGACAAATTTATCATCAGGTTGACTAGAAGAACGATGTCTATCCGAATAGATTGTTGGTCGTTGATTTCTTTAAGCACCACATTAGTTTTTCAACAAACAATCTGGTCTACGTATTCTAACTTTCATTTTTTATGTTCTCCTATACTAATTATTTCTTCTATCTCTTATCTGGATCTATCCAGAATACGTTAATTAATTTACATATGTATGTCGTTGCATGTAACGACATATACAAAATTAACAACAGAATGTTGGTTACTCTATCTTCCGTAAACCACTCCTTCAATAAAATATCATCCCACCCACCTTCGATAATCTTCACCATCTTGCGATCTGTGTCACCTTTAGATCATCTAGCTCAGAATTGCTACATGGGATTAGATCCAGTTTGCATCTTCCACACACCCACTTATCCTCCCACATGCTGACATGCTTCCCATTTACATATGACTTTGTAGTTGCATAGTACTCTACATCCAAAGAACTATTTCTTGAGTAGCATGTCCTCATGTACGTTGCCTCCATGAATAGAAGCTAATGAATGCCTCTTTTCTTATGAAATCTTGAGTGGACTTCATCAATAATACTTCATTTCTGTTCATGAGCTATTTTGATGCCAAGGTCTTCTTTATCAGTTGGAGCAATCACTCACATACCACTAGACGTGTGTATTTACTCTCCTACCAACTTCACAAAAAGTTCTTGAACATCTGATCTATTCAATCACAACTCAAAGGCAAAAAAGCAAAATAGACAAATTTTTTGAAAATATTTACTAAAATATACAAATTTGAAATAAAATACCTGGAAGAGTTTGAAAATGGAAAAGATAGTGAAGACGCCATTTGATCTGGTGTCTCCATTCTAATGCAGATTTTAAGAAAGAGGCCAATGCAACCTCATTATAGCTCGTTCCACATGGCGGTCTAGGAATGAAGACGTCGAATGGAATAACGTCATGATTCCTAAACTTCCACATGACGCACCCCCACTAGCCTTCTTATAAAATAGTTACATACTACATATTTAAGTAATATGTACTATGAAAATTTCAATTAATATATATATTATTTTAAATTAATCATTTATTGAATCTAAAAACAAAAAATGTTAATAATATAACATATGTATGGCATTTGAATAATCTATTGAATATATTGTATGTTCAAATTTCCCTATTCATTTATTTATGATATATTAAAGATACATGCATATAATTATCATATTTAGATGTATTTATGAATTAAATATAATTATATTTCATATAAAGTTAAACGTTATGAGACAAAATATTGTTTGCAAGTTACGTGTCAATGATTATGTTCCACATAAGTCGTAATTACTATATCAATCAAATAATGCTTATATGTATAAATTAATAATATATCTTACATAATATAAAAACATAAAGTTTTTAATGCTTGTGATACAATTTTATTTCTTATATATTAAAAGATTATATCTATGAGATGGTTATATTAAATTTATATACTATGTGATTATATATTTTTTGTATATTTATATATAAATATATATAATTTATTTAGTAATGTGTTTATCTCATTATCATATATTTACGTTTTTGATTAGGTTACTATCCAAAATTTTATTAAATTTTTATATTGTATATCAAGTTTAATCTAATAGATGTAATATCTTAAAGAGTATTAAATGTATAAACAAAACTTACATATATACATTGCTATATTTTTTGGTTGTACATATATACATCACTATATTTTATTAAATATTTTTATATTATGTAATAACTTATTAATATATACATATAACTATTATTTTATTTATATAGTAATTATTTTTACGTACAACATATTTTAGCATATCATGTTTGGATAATATTTTATATCACATAATTTACAAACTTATAGTAAATATATTATATTCAAAATATATCTGAATATGATATTTGAATGCAAACGTCTTTAAACATATCATTAGTAAATAAATTTTTAAAACAAGCATTATGATGTATTTAACATATCATTTAAAAGTCAATATATATTACATATTACTATTCATGTGCTATTTTTTATTAGACCCAATAAATAATTAATTCAAATAATATATGATAATTGAAATTTAAATAGTACATATTAACCAAATATAATATATCAATGTATCTAAAAACTAAAGTGGTCAGTGGGGCAACCACCCATGTGACAATTTACGGATGAAGTTGTTATTCTATTTAGCATCTTTGTTGTTGAACTGCATGACATGAGTCACAAAAATATTGTTTTGGCTACTTCTTTTTTAATCAGGCGGCTGAAGCACCAGACGTGCGGCGGAACCGACGAGCGATCGAGAGAACAGAGAAGGGGGAATGGATAGGGTTTGCGAGGAGGGGAGAAAGGCATTGCGTGTGGTGCGTTAAATAGATCAATGGACCCTCGAGCCGATCGGTTGGATAGCCAATCGAATGGCTGGTCTGCCTTGGCCGCCAAAAGAAAAACAGTAAAGGACATAGGCAGTGTTCGGACGAGCCGAGCGTCTGGTAAAGCTAAACGATCGGTTGGATGCGCGAAACGAGCGTCTGGACGTTCGAACCGATCGGTTCGACAGAAGGAACAAGGAAAAACAGAATAGAAAAAAAACAAAAACAATGAAACAAATGAGAAGGGAAGATAGTTTTTGGTTGCCTCCAAACTAGCGCCTTATTTTACATCGTGGCTCGACCAAGATCAGATTAATTGGAATCCGGAGGAGGTGAAGGGTCAGTGAGGTTCAGATCCTGCAATGGTGGAAATTTGGTTGAGTCTGAAGTGACAACATCTTCAGTGGTGATATATGTTTTAAGACGGTGCCCATTGACCTTAAACTCGCACAGACATTTATCCCAGAGAAGAAAAGCGTCATGTGGATAAGCGCACTTGACAATGTAGGGACCATACCATCTCGACTTGAGTTTTCCAGGGAAAAGTCGTAATCTTGAATTAAAAACTAAAACTTGATCCTCTTCTCTAATGTCTTTGCGCTTGATGTGACCATCATGCCACATTTTGGTTCGGTCTTTGTAGATTCTTGCATTTTTATAGGCACTCATCCTGAGTTCGTCAAGCTCATTCATTTGGAGAAAACATTTCTCTCCAGCCATGGAAAGATCAAAATTCAAACTTTTGATGGCCCAACTTGCTTTATGCTCTAGTTCTATTGGTAAGTGACATGACTTACCATAGATCAGTCTGAAAGGGGTGGTGCCAATAGGTGTTTTGTAGGCAGTACGATATGCCCACATGGCGTCATTGATTTTTAACGCCCAATCTTTCCTAGTTCGTCCAACAGTTTTTTCTAAAATGGATTTGATTTGTCTGTTGGACACTTCTACCTGCCCACTGGTATGAGGATGGTAAGGAGTGGTGACTTTGTGATAGACCCCGTATTTTTTCAAAAGAGCCTCAAAACTTTTTTCCAAAAAATGGGATCCCCCTCAGAAATGACGGTGCGAGGAACTCCAAATCTAGGGAAAATGACATCTTTAAAAAGTTTCTTAACGGGTTTAGAGTCACATGTTTTAGTAGGTATGGCTTCAACCCACTTTGACACGTAATCGACTGCAACTAAAATATAAGTAAACCCATAATAATAAGGAAATGGGCCCATATTGTCGATTCCCCAGACGTCAAAAATCTCTAATTCTTGCCAAGAGGTGAGAGGCATTTGGTCACGCATGGAAATATTACCCGTCCTTTGACATTGGTCACATGAAAGCACATAATCATACGAGTCTTTGAAGATGGTGGGCCAAAAGAATCCACATTGTAGGACTTTCCTAACTATTTTTTGGGAACTCATGTGACCACCATAGGGGCCCGAGTGACATTGTTCCAAAATGGTAATGCTTTCTTCATGGGACACACAACGACGATATAAACCATCGGCGCAAAGTCGAAACAAATAAGGTTCATCCCAATAATAATTTTTGACATCATGTAAAAATTTAGCTTTAGAATGTCCCATATACTCGGGATGCAATACACTTGCAGCTAAATAATTCACAAAATCAGCAAACCAAGGAAATTGGGAGTCAACCTTGAGCAATTGGTCATCGGGTAAGGATTCATTTATGGGGTGTTCATCAATCGGGCTATAGCTAAGTCTACTGAGGTGGTCAGCTACGACATTTTCATAGCCCTTTTTGTCTAGGATTTCTAGATCAAATTCCTGCAATAACAAAATCCATCTTATGAGTCGAGGCTTGGCATCTTTTTTGGTCATCAGGTAGCAAAATAGCTGCATGATCAGTGTAAACAACAACTTTTGAACCAATAAGATATGAGCGAAATTTATCGAATGCATAGACAATGGCTAGCATTTCTTTTTCGGTGACTGTGTAATTTCGTTGAGTCTCATCTAAGGTCTTGGATGCATAATAAATGACATGATGTTTTTTGTCAATTCTTTGTCCTAAAATGGCACCTACAGCAAAATCACTAGCATCGCACATGATTTCAAATGGTAAGGCTCAGTCAGGAGCATGGATGATAGGGGTGGTGGTGAGAGCCTTTTTCAAACATAGAAAGCTCTCCATGCATGCCGTATCAAAATGGAAAGGCACCTCCTTTTGAAGAAGATTGGTGAGAGGTTTTGTGATTTTGGAAAAGTCACAGATGAATCGCCGATAGAAACCGGCATGTCCTAAGAAGGCTCGGATGTCTTTGACTGAGGTTGGGGGGGGAAGCTTGGTGATGACCTAAATCTTGGCTTGGTCAACTTCAATGCCCTGGTTGCTCACCTTATGGCCTAGAACAATACCCTTCTTGACCATAAAGTGACACTTTTCCCAATTAAGGACTAAATGTGACTCGATGCATCTATCAAGAACAAGGGAGAGGTTTCCAAGGCAAGAAGTGAAACTATCTCCATAGACATAAAAGTCGTCCATGAACACCTCCATGAAAGTCTCAGTTAACCCTGAAAAAATGGCAGACATACATCTTTGAAAAGTGGCTGGTGCATTGCACAGGCCAAAGGGCATTCGTCTAAAAGCATATGTACTAAAAGGGCATATGAAGGTGGTCTTCTCTTGGTCTTCAGGATGAATGGGGATCTGATAAAAACCTGAGTAGCCATATAAATAGCAAAAGTATTGTTGATGAGCTAAACGTTCAAGAACTTGATCGAGGAAGGGAAGAGGGAAGTGGTCTTTCCTAGTTTCTTTGTTGAGTTTCCTGTAGTCAATGCACATCCTCCACCCTGTGACTGTACGGGTGGGAATGAGCTCATTCTTCTCATTCCTAACGACTGTGGTCCCACCCTTTTTGGGGACGACCTGGGCAGGGCTGACCCAAGGAGAGTCAGAGATGGGGTAGATGATTCCTGCAGTCAAAAGTTTAATCACTTCAAGACGGACAACTTCCTTCATGTTTGGGTTGAGTTTCCTTTGTGGGTCTCAGGAAGGTTTACTATTTTCAATCATTGGGATTTTGTGGATGCAAATTGATTGATCTATCCCAACCAAATCCGTCATTTTGTACCCTAAGGTTGTTCTCCTTTTCCTAAGTTCTCCCATAAGCATGTTTTCCTATTCAATGGTAAGGTCAGAATTGATAATAACAGGGCATAATTGTTGTTCATCCAGAAACACGTATTTCAGACCTATGGGGAGAGCCTTCATTTCCGGGGCCTTCGGTGGTTCAGGTTGTTCTTCTATGGTGGAGATCATCTTAAGGTCTTCAATCTCAGCACATGGGATTTCCTCAAAGTTGTCCAAGTGAATCTTAAGTTGGTTTGATGGTTCATTATCAAAATCACATTCGGCGGGGATGGTGAGAGCAGTGCATAGGGGGTCATCAACTAATTCCCATTCTTTCCTTAGTTGGTTTAATTCATCAATGCAATCAAGGAGGTAGACTTCTTCCTCAAGATTATGTCCCTTCATACTTTCAAACACCCTAAACTCTAGGTTTTGCTTCCCTAGTCTTAACACAATGGTACCAGCCTCAACATCAATTAAGGCACGGGCAGTGGCTAAGAAGGGACGTCCGAAAATGAGGGGGTAGCGTAAATCTTCCTTGATATCCATGATCATAAAATCACAAGGGACGTATGCATCATTTCCGACTTTAACCGGAATGTCTTCTATGATTCCCATGGGCTTAGTTGTGGATGAGTCTTCCAGTTGGATGGTCATGGCTGTGGGTAACATGTCATTGAATCCTAGTCTTTTGCAAAGACTATATGGCATGATGGATATACTAGCTCCTAAATCTGCTAGGCCTTTCCTACAAGCATTGTCACCTAAGTAGCATCCTATTCCAAAAGAACCTGGATCCTTCTATTTTTTAGGCATCTTACTTAGGATAATGTCAGAGGTAGTCCTAGCAAGTTTAACAGTCTCGTATTCTTTAGTAACATACTTCCTAGTCAAGAGAGATTTTATGTACTTGGACCAGGCGGGCATGTCTGCCAAAGCATCAAGGAAGGGAATGTCGACATGTATTTTTTTCATAGCATCCCTAAATTTCATGAAGCGGGCATCAAGTCTTGTTTGTTTGAGGTGGTCTTGATAGGGAGGTCGGGGTTTGTAAACTGGTTCTTCATCTTCCACTTGAGGGACTTCGGGAACGGATGGTTTGGGTGTAACTTCAGGTTCGGCAACTACCATGTCCTCATCCTCGAATTCTAGAGGTGGGTCCGAAGATTCTTTTGAAGGGGGAGGGGTGTGCACCTTACCCGAACAAGTAGAGACTACCTTGAGTTGTTCAGGATGTTTGGGATTGTTTTCAGGCTGTCATGTAAAAGTCCCAGCAGAAGGTTTTTGTTGGGCAAACAGACGGGTCAACTGTGCGTCAGTTGCCTTTTGATGGGCCTGTATGGCTACGAGGGTTTGTTCTATGCTTTCCCAGTTAGGATTACTTGGGAGAGGAGGAGGGATAACATTTTGAGGTGGTTGGGGAGGTTGAGGTTGGTTTATATTTTGGGGTGGAAGGTTTAGGTTTTGGAATTGTTGGTAGTGTTGTCGATTTTGGTGATTTCCAAAATTTCTTTGATTGTTGTATGGGAATCCAGGTGGTGGTAAATTGGTACTTTGAGGGTAGGGAGGTCTTTGTTGAAGTTGGTTAGAGTTCTCGGCACCTGAAGGGTTCCCATACTGAAAACTAGGGTGATTCCTAGGTTGGTTGGGATTGTAGTAACCTTGGTCTGGTATTGTATGAATTGAGTTGAGGTCTTCAGTTTGTTGTCCTACTTCAGGTTGCATGGGTGTGTTGTAGAGATATTGACAATGGAGGGTGGTATGGTCGTATCCTTGGCAAATACCACAAAGGGAATCCATGGCTTTTAGTTGATGGGGTGACTCCCTAAGGGTGACCAATGATGACTCTAACCGATATTGTTTTAAGGCAATTAATTTTAGGCTTTCCACTATGCTTTGGATATCATTATTGACTTTTGACTTGGCTACCTTAAGGATTCCTCCAAGCCCTCTTCTAGCCCTTGTTTTGGAAGCCCGTTTAACTACCTCCCATGCGCTAGTTAAACTTTAATGCATGAAATTTCCTCCAGATGAGGAGTCGAGAAAGAATTTTGTATCATCATAAACACCACGATAGAAAATCTCTATTAGTTGGGCTTGAGAGATATCATGGTGGGGGCATTTCCTAAGTAAGTATTTGAATCTTTTCCAAGCTTCACCTAAAGATTCTCCTGGGGACATAGAAAAATGAGTTATTTGACCCCTAAGTTCATAGGTGAGAGACGGGGGTAAAATTTTTCAAGGAACTTGCCTTGGAGAACTTCCCAAGTTGTGACATGTTCTTCACTCTCTATGGTGTTGTACCAGCTACTAGCTTGGCCAGAGAGGGAATACTTAAACAACCTAAGGCGGATGGCATCTTCGGAGACACCTGGGAGTTTCTTCAAAGAGCAAAGGTCAATGAACCTTTGAAGATGATCTTGACAACTTTCCCCATTGTTGCCTGAGAAGGGGTTGGCTTGCATCATAGTGATCCATTGTGTTCGGATTTCAAATTGTGGAGCAATGATATCGGGGGGGTATAACCGGATGTTGTGCATAGGACATTTTGGGAACAGAAAAGTCTTTTAGTTGTTTTTGCCTTTCGACTTCCCTCCTATCGGCTTCTATGGTTTCTTGCTCGGCCCTAAAGGCTGCACGCAAAGTGGCTTCTCTTTTCGCTTTTTCGGCTTGGATGAGCTCTCTTTGAGCTGTGAGAGCTTGGTCGATTCTACGGGCGACCTCGTCTTCATTCATTCTCACTAGATTTTGATGGTTTTGACGATGAAAAGTTCTTTCTATTTCCGGATCGAAAGGTTGAAAATCGTCGTTCGGGCGTCGCATGCACAAATAAAGCAATTAATTCGTGTGCAGAAAAAAACATACTGCCCGAATGGAAACTCGGCAGAAAGAGGAGTACACTTCCGGAATGTTACTCGGAAGGTAAGAAAAAAGGAAAAAAAAATTTCAAAATTGTTTTTGGGGTTCGAAAAAAACAATATGTTGTCCCCGGAAATGGCACCAAATTGATACTCGTCATTTTACAATATCAATCACTAAGATGGTTAATCCTAGAGTTTAAACCTTTTTTTACTTCCTGTTTTAAGGGTAGTATAGAAGGGTCGATCCCACAGGATAACTATTTAGAGATTGTTCTTAGAACCCAAAGATTGAAGAATTTTATTATTTGTTTTTGGTATTTTTCTTTTTATTAAAGCAGAAAGTAAAGTCCAGTTGGGGGTTTGAATGATTATACTAATGCAAGAAGAAAGGCACTTAACAAGAATAAACATGCACAAAAAAGATTGTTAACACAAGCAAAACTATATGAATGGAAGACTAAGGATTAAAGCAAACAAGGATGCGATGATTAAATCAAGAGAAGGAAATCGAGGCTCGTAGGGGTTTTCACCACCTTAGCCTAGGCGATAACAACTAAATCTTAAACAATGATTTGATGAAGGATTGTGAATTAGAAACTCACAAAAGAGAAACTCCACATGAGCCCATTGGTCTTGGTGCTCATGCTTCCTAGTTTATCACCCTAAAAGACGAAAATCCACGGTCATATCAAAATGTCTATGTAATCGATTTTATTGTTCTAAATTCGGATTTCCATGCTCATATCCATCCAGATTAACATGTGATCCGAAGATCAATCATTCAATTAAAATCGATTACCATCTAATCGTTTAAGAAGAAGTCGTTAAAACCATGGCTAAGGGGTTATTCCCCTTTGCCCCGATAAAAGACTACTCACACATGGAGAGATGGGAGACGGAGGAAGAAAGAAATGAAGCCATAGTCTAGCCCAGAAATCAGGAGATTAATCCTTATTCTAGAGACGATGAAATGGCTTAGTTCTTTGTTCCTTACTCCATAAATAAAGAACGGAAGGAAGGAGATTAAAACTAAGGCGGAGAGAAAAGAAAAGAACAAGAATGAAAGAGTTATGCTTGAACCAAACCTACTTTATTGCAAAATATGAGAGTGATTACAAGATTAATTGCTGTAGAATTCTAAAATACAAGAAATCCAAGATTCCCCTAAGAGGAGGAAGTGCCCCTCCTTTTATAGGAGAAGGAGGGGGGTACATTAGGTTTAGGGTTCTTTTGGGTGCTGACGGATGGGAATTTCTACTATCTGCGCGCTGCCAACCGACCGGTTCAGCAACCAGCCGATCGTTTTGAAGAACTGGAATGCACATCCCATCGACCAGTTGCCAACCCTAATTAGGGTGGTGGCACAGTTGAAACCGCTCAGTGTCGCTCGGCAATGGCCATCAGCCGAGCGTCTGGTAGCTGAAGTCGGGCGATCCCATTCGTCGTCTGATGAGATCAATGATCGATGCTTTGAAGGCAAACCGAGCGTTTCATGATGTCAGGCGATTGGTTTGATTCTTTGAAACGATCGGTTGAATGTACCAATCGATCGGCTCAAGTCCTGAAACTACAATAAAATGCACATGATTGTCAAATTTGTGATAGAACGGGAAAATATCAATTTGTGCAATTTTCAAGAGATGAATGGAGAATTTCTATGTGACAAGCTTAATAATTCACAGAAAAAGGTGTGTTGAATAGCACACATCAGCCCACCCCTATTATAGTTTAGATTTGGTTCTGGATTGAGTTATGTGGGCTGGGTCACAAGAAAGATTAGGCCGGTCCAACCCGATGCTCATCCCTATTCTAGCCCTCTCTATGACTGATGGATAGTACCTCACCCATGTTGCTCTATTTTCAGACAATATGGCCGATCGTGCCGGAGGAAACAAAAGCTGGGATACATTCCATAAGTTAGGATCATCGTCAGTCGTGCCGAAGGCAATAAAAAGCTAGTGTCTCTTCCAGAGTGCCACAGTCCCTAGGCTCTCTTCTATTGTCCTCAGGTTATTCTAGGTTGGTTCAACATGTACAGTATGATTTTTTCACCCCCAAATGTGTATAAAAAATCGTACATTTGTATTTCCTCTAAATCTTGCATAGTACGTGCTTTCCCCCAAAACTTACACAATACATGCTCCTAAACCACTACTGTAGATATGGTTTAATAATTTATAAGATTTATGTAAGTATTATACTTTTATTCTGTCAAACAATATTTTATAATCTAGTACAATACGTTTCAATTTTTATAGTACTGTACGATCATATTTTGTGTATTGCTAATGTATTAAAAATATATGTTTTTAGGTGCAAAATAGTTCATCAAGTCCTTCTGAGTAAAAAGAAGAATAATAAATGATCTAGCTTCTGTAACAAAATTATTTATGGACTAGCAGGATGAATGCATGTAACATATGGATGCCAGTCTTATACATTTTGTACTGTATATATTGTAATGTACAACTCGTACCATACGTCTTATAATTAGTGTTGGTATTGTACACCAAAAAAGTTAAGACAATCTCCAATCATCAAAGACAATCAATTGAATGAGAGATTGAACTTCATTTGAAGATTAACAGATGATTTAGATTCTACAATAAAATTGTTAATGGACTAGCAGGACATATACATGTAATATATGGATGAAAATATTATAAGTTTTGTACTAAACGTATTGTATTGTACATCTCGTATTGTATGTCTTATAATTTGTGTTGGTATTATACACTGGAAAAGTTAAGGCAACCTTCGATCATTAGGAACAATCACTTGAACGGAAGAGTAAACCTCATTCATACTTGAAAAAGAATTGTTTAAGCAATAGAATCTAGATGTATACGGTGATGAGTTAAAAATAATATTGATAATATTTGTGCAAAGATTATAAATTTTAATATTGTGTAAAATAAATCATGTGTAATGTTTGGGGTATTGTAATGGGTGTTAGTATTGTATGCCGGTAAAATTACATATTGTATATATGATGAAAATTGGAAAGTTGTGTTATTGTTTGTTAGTACTATATGAGACGAATTTTACGTATGTATGACTAAAGTTTGGAAGTCGTTTTGTTCTAAGTTAGTATTGTACATAGAAAAAGTTATGAAATATATATATATGATAAAATTTTGGAAGCTTTGTTGTTGTGTGTTAGTACTATATGACATGAATGTTATATATTGAATCGAATTAAGCTAACCACTTTACACGAATGATTCTCAACATAATGATGGGGGACTAGATTACTTAGTGGTGGTTTAGAACTATATGATTAATGCATAGATAATGTAATAATTTATAAGATTTCAAATGAGGTTTCATCTACTATTTGATATTAGTAGTAAGTAAAAGAAGTATTACAATTATTAAGATGCAAAAAGTATGATAAAGGAAAACTAGTTAATGTATCTTTATAGGAAACATATGTTGATTCCAACAAATAAGGTGGTTAACAAATCTGAAATGATAAATAAATAATAATATTATGACATTAGAAACAATATAGATAAGAAAATTCAATACAAATGGTAAATGTATAGTACTTATAGATTTGTGAAGGAATATAGAGTGGGAAGAAGTAGGGAGGTAATTAGTAGTGTATGCCTATGCAACTACTAATTTGAATGCATTCAAAAAATATAAAGAACTAGCAATAAACGGAAATTTGCATTTAAATACTTTTTCGTAATTTGTGGGCAAATTAGATATCACAAGTAAAGTTTGTGGGAGACTGAATAAATTATTTGTACTTTGCATAGGTTTTGCATAACTTATGCATGGATTGTAATGCAAAAACTGACTGCATGTGAAGTATCTCTTAAAAATGTTGCTGGCTATGTTTTTCCGAGTTCTGAGTTCTGAGTGGGGCAAAGGTGGATAGCCGACTATGTCTAGATTTTTTCTTATAAAACCGTCCCTATAGTTTAAATGAAAAGACTTTGCATCGAAAATTTATAGATCCTTGCATCTAAATATTCTTCAATAAAATTGTATGAAACAATCAACACAAAATTTAAAAGTATATAATTAATAGTTTAGGAGTTGTGAAAATATATAACATTAATTTTCACTATAAATTGTACTATATTTGTGTTTGAAAAAGTCTTTGTACAAAAGTGGAAAGTGATAGACAATCAAGAAACCAATCAAACACGTAATTATCGACGACTCTCATTTTTAAACTTAATTTTGTCTGTAACGATTGACAAATCCTACCAGCCACTCATTTTTCATCATGGACGTTATTCAAATGTCTAAATGGGCAATGGGAAAACGACAAATACAACTCCTTTAGTAAATTTTATAATATAATTTATGTACATATTGTTGACTCAAGGTCTAAATTGACTAAACCCTTGTTTTGATGATGACTAAACCATTCCAATTCTTTGTGTCTAATGCTTCTACTTGAGTGATTTCAAACTAGGTATAGACACACTCCAAATGTCCTAACTTGTACATCTCAACTTGGAGCACAAACAAGTCAAAGTCAATACAAGTGTACATTTTTAGAATATGATGTAAATATATTAGAATCATGTTGTAAATCACTTGTAATGATTGTATGACTTGTAATTAAGCTTAGAAAAAATTAGGAGCACTTAGATCTAATATTTAAGCACTCAAAATCCATTTTTCAAAATTCACATCAGGTTGTTCATTGGTTGAGTTGCAAACTCAATTGATCCTAATTGGATCTTGAATATGACTTTTGATTGATCGAGTTTGCACTTCACAGAACTCGACTGATCCCTCTGTTGACCACTTGTTATTTAAGTGAATCGGTCAAGTTACCCTAGGACAAACTCGACCAATGGCCTAAATTGGTCTTGTCTCTTAGTGGGATCAGTCGAGTTACCGTTATAGAAACTCGACCGATTGCACTGTACGGAAAAGTGTAAAAAAGTGTTTTTAGCTGTTGTGGAGTTGCAACAATAAAAAATATATCTATTGCAAGTCACAAAATGGCTAGTTTTCATTCTTAAGTGTTCACAAAGGCTTCTAGGCATCCTCAATTATAAATAAGACCCCTTGGACTTCATCCCATGGTTAGCCAAGCACTATGAAGGTCCCTATTCTATAGTTGAGTGATCCTACAACCTCCTCTCTCTCTCTCTAAGCTTAATCACTTTCAACATCCATTAGAGTGAGTAGGAGGTTTGTAAGAGAGCTCGTCCTACATGTATATCTTGTGAGGCTCTCACTTCCACCACCTCCCATTCTCTCATTTCAACCATGAAGTTGAAGGTTCTGTCTCTTGGCTAAGAGAGGTGAAGAAGAATAAGGGAAGGAGTCCCTTGGTGAAGATCAAGGCTGATGACTTGGTGCAAGAGTGGGTAAGACCTTGGTAAAGGCAGAAGACTCCTTGCTCAAGTGGGTTAGACCTTGTTGGAAGCTTCTCTGAGTGAAGATGAAGTCAAAGGCTGAAGATCCAAGAAGAGTGGCAAAGTCCTTGAAGGCGGAAGACTTGTGCTTGAGTGGGTAAGACCTTGGTGAAGGCTAAAGACTCTTCCAAAGTGGGTAACTCCTTGGTAAGGTGGATACTCTTTTGTATTGGATAGGTAAGCCCTTTGGTGGTCATGTATTGTAAGTCTTATGAATGAATATAAGAGTGCAATGGTTAAGAAATCCTATAGGTTGACCTCTTTAGGTAGTGGATTGACTCACTTCTAGTTTGAAGTGTGGAACCACTCTAAATAGCCTGTCATTTGGTGTATGTTCAATCTCTCTCTCCCTTGCTATGCATGGTTTAGTTGTACTCAAATTTTCTATTTAGCAACCTTATCTTGTGATAATTTCCTAATTAGCAACCTTATCTTGTGATATATCTTGAAGGTCTAATGAATTTTGTTTAAGTGCATTCATCTCTATTCACCCCCCTCTAGAGCATCCAATCACTCATCTAGGATCCAACACATATGTCCTTTTCAATATTAAAAGTTGCAACATTGTGGCATCATTTTTGTTAATTTTAGAATATACAGTACTATATTGTTGTTTTAATTCATGAAACTGGATATAATATGGTACCATTTGCAGTACATGTAATGAGTACACTTTTTCATTCATAAAACTAGTACATTATAATACATTTAGTTTTACAATAAACACCTTTAAAATTAGAACTATATTTCTACTCGATTATAGGCGACAAATAGTCATATATTTTTTAATCATAAAATTAGGGCTCTGTGGTGTGATTAAATTTTGGCAAAAAGGTTACAACACACCATAATTTTTCATATTTGAAAATTATAGATGGTACTATTTTTTCGACTATAAATTTGCACCACATTTTTCATACACTAATGGACTTTTATATATTATAAATTATTAATGTGTCATTTAGTTTTAGAAAAACGTATTGAAAACCCTTACCATAGAGTTTATACACATTTAAATATCACATATTGTCATACTACTTTCTCAACCACAAAGAAACACCATAAGAAGAATGTATGAATGTTGTCATTTCTTATGGACACACCAATGTTGCAAAAAAAATAGTTGACAATGGTCCATAATTCAACATTGTATGTCTTTACACAAATTAATGCTCTTTGATAGATTTTCTCTTTGTTACATTAAAAGGCTAAATAAAACAAAATATTTGACTTTATGTTGGATGAATAATGTTTCCGTCTTCATGTGATTGGGGAAACTAAAGCAATTTTCCAAAATATACCACCTTGTATAACATGTGTCTTCCATATGTGTCTAATGTAATGATTGTTGTCATTGTAGTCAAGATAATATTTTTAGATTTTAGACACATTAAAGTAAAAATAATTATGAAAAGAGGTGGAAGTAAGCAACTACATCTTATGGGTCAAGAGGAATTTTGTTTCTTAATTTTACTAAATCTTAGTAAATGTGTTGACTCAATCTTTGAAGTTGTAGGTGCGGTAAGCTTAACTTCCTAACATATAAAAATGATTATAAATCACGAAATAACAACTACCATATAAATTTCTCTCTCACCTGTGATACTTGTAGCATACTTCCACTCTGAAAGTTATATTATTTATTATTAGATATATATACTTGTATACTTAGACTATCCTTCTATTATGTAAAAGTATAAAGTTAAAGGCTTATATTTCATTGAATAAATTTTTTTGTCACATTATTATGGGTAGTTTAGGGTTTTCATGTTTCTTCTCATTGATGAAACATGTGTTGATTTGAAGGTGTATTTGACTGAGTTTGCCTTTGTCACACTAATGTTTCGTAAATAGCTTTAATGGCATTTCGGTCCTTCTTTTTATCATGTCGACAATTAGATAACAATTCCAAAAAGTTTTATGTTTCTCCTGATTGGTTGTTCAGAAGTTAATCTTCAAACATTCATAGAAAATAATCTAGGGTTAAGAGGAAGATGACCCATATATGAATTTTGTTCAACTATTCAAGATCTAACCAATGGGATATGCCACATGTCATGATTTGTCTTTATTTTTAGGAAGGTCAAAGTTAGCATTATTAGGGTTCACAAACCTAATTAAG
The DNA here is from genome assembly GCA_963693085.1 of Alisma plantago-aquatica. Taxonomy (NCBI): domain Eukaryota; kingdom Viridiplantae; phylum Streptophyta; class Magnoliopsida; order Alismatales; family Alismataceae; genus Alisma; species Alisma plantago-aquatica. The sequence goes on from OY856410.1 coordinate 1,531,731,035, forward strand.
AAACTTTGGGTGATCATTACAAGTTGATTGAGATAAGATCAGGGATACTTGAAGAGATTGTTCCTACTGAAATTAGGACCCCTGCCTTGAGTTTCAAAATACTACATTATTAAGTTTTTTTCACATTATCATGTTTAAAGTTTATATTATACATGCAATCATGTGAGCACTTTAACAATTTGAGAGGTATCTATTATATGCATGTCTGCTTAAGATTTATTGAATACATAATTAAATGTTAAGATGAAACTAGTTAAGAATTATACCTCATGTTTTTTACCAGTAATGTGATTATGGGTGAAATTCCTTAGTAAGATGAGATTGGATCAGAATAATAATTAATAAGAAGGCCCTATCTCATGAACATGTCATGAAGTTTGGTGCCTTATGACACCACTTCAATTTTGATGTCAAGCCCAAGCATGCACATCTTGAGTGTGTTCAGTGATGCTAATGTTTATGAATTCAAGCCCAAGCCTACTCACCTTGTGTGTTGATCAAGATCATATCATATAAGGTACACTGAGTAGGTCTCCTAACATGAATGTTTAATTAAGTCAATAATGCATCCTAAATCCATTGTTAATGTTTATAGATGCTCATATCAGTTTCAAGATTTATGTTATGTTCATAAGATTATTGAAAAGAATGTGAATAGGAGAACCAATGTAACTATATCATGTGTAAAGTTAAATTTATTATTTCAATGAATGATATGTGTTGTTTGTAACATTTTAGAGTGTGGTTTTGATGGTCCATGTTTCCATGTTGTTATACATGGATCATATATAGGGAATGTTATAAAAGAATATCGATGAAGAAAATGCACTTGGATATTAGATATGGATTAACATTAAGATCCAAATCTATACCATTTTTGTATCTTTTCTCCTTCTACCCTTTTCAATGAAACTCTTTCTTTTTGGCTTTCTACTCCCTTCCTCTCTATCGTTACTTTTAGTTCAATGCTAATTTCATCACGTTTCTCATCAATATTACATTGACTTGGTTAATATCCTTTTTTATGTTTTGTTTATATTTCCTTACTTCTTTAAGAGATTGCTCCACATGTCTCAACATTATGCTAAATATTCCATCAGAATATGAATTTTCATCAAATATAGTTTGATGTAGATTAATATAAGATGTTATATCATTTTGTAAGTGTAGCGATTGAATCAACATCAATGCTAGTGCCATGACAATTAGTGGACTATTAACTTTGGCATATCTGATTGATCTCTTCATATATATTTTGAGTGAAGTTCTACATTTTTAGATGGTGGAATATTTAAAACACGTGTCTATGTAAGATTCTAAAAATCTCAAATTTCTTGCAACTTAACAAACTATTTGATTTACAACAACATCACACACAAAATGTGATGATCCTTCCCAATCATTGTCAATTTGAACATTTTTGTTTGTCTATCATCAATTATTTGTAGTGAAAAATATTAAAAATGAACTCATTCTTCTTAAACTATTTTCAAATATCTATGGTTTGTACACGCTAACCATTTACTTTGAATATTAAACACTCGTGGGTAAGAATTCTTTATCTAGAAATCAACTTCTACTTTTCTATATCTCTTCTCTTACAATATGAAAATGTGTACAAAATACTCCCAAGTTATAATGAATCCGTGGAAATGTTGTTTAGAGTTTTATGACTCACTTATTGGAGTCAACTTCATATCAAATGTTAAAAAAAAAATCTGCAATAGACCATCTATCTTTATCAACAATTTTTGTGAGTCATTTATTTTTTCAAAAGTTGTGCTTTTCTAGCAATTCATTCCAAGCACATAAGAACTCATCTTTATATTGATAATCATATAGACCTCAACAAAATTCATTACCAAACAGTTATTTTCAATAAAAATAAATTTGAATTTTGCACTAATATGTTTAATAACATCCTGATAGACATGCTTAACACAAAGTCAGTAATGAACACGTGGTAGAATTTTGTTTCTGGTAGACTCTATGGCCTTATCTTGATCTATTAGCATTGGTTGTGGATCGTAGCCACTCATTACTTGTAGATATATCTTAAATAACCATGTAAAGCTAGAAATACTTTCAATATATAACAATTCTAAGAAAAAAATATGGTTTCTCTATGACGATTCACGCAACCAAGTAGACCAGATGGTTGATATTCTACTTTCATTCCGTACTTAATATTGAATCACAAGTTCAAAATTAAAATAATCACTTATGATATAGCATCTTCCCAAAAAGTGTTCGTAATTCTGTTCTCTTCATCATATTGTATTTCATAGACACAACTATGATTTTCAGACCTCTTCTTTTTTAAGTACTCGACCATAGAGACTACTGTTTTCAACCTTCTTTATACGTTCACTACTTTGATAGTTTGTGTAATATTTTTTGAGAAAGACCAGATTTTCAATGCCACCTACTTGTTTACCCATATGTTCCATCATATGCCCAATACGTATTGCAGAAAGGATACTAATATCAGCACGTGCAGCTTGAGCTTTTAAAAAAAAATTCTTTGAGACCTATGCATACGGTACTCATAGGTAGAAGAAAGATCGTGATTGTGAAATTCTTCCAGTCTATCCACCTTAGGGATTTGCATATTAGACATACAATTATCTCTAATACTTTCTAACTGGCTCATAAACATGTGCATGGTGAAAATTTCTCATGGTTATCATTATTAAGCATACATGTGAAAATTTCTCATGGTTATCATTATTAAGCACACTTAAGCTTCTTTAGAACTTTGAACATAGGGCACCCTTTAATATCTATATCCCAACCCCTTTTCACAACCTCCATGAAACCTTCACATTCTGTCCAGGCATTAATAAAATGGAAAGGAATATTCAACCTCCTTCCCTTACAATTGAGAGAAACCCAAATAATTTTATGGTCACTATGAATAGTACAAAACACCTCTCCAACATAATTTGGCCATTCTCTAAGAAAGTAATCATTGAAAATAGCTCTGTCAATTCTTGAAGTAGTAAAATTACTTCCTTCCTGTCTGTTATCCCAAGTAAACTAGGGACCATTCATATTCGCTTCATATAGACCACATTCAGCCATAAAGTTGTTGAACTCGTTCATAGATTGCTTACTAGGATTGGATTTGCCTAATCTTTCCTCAGAAAGCCTTACACAATTGAAATCCCCACAAATAAGCCAGGCTTTATCAATATAGGAATAAATATCCCTAAGTTCCTTCCAAAGAAAAGATCTCCTCTTGTCTTCATTGAATCCATACACAGCAGAAAGGAAGAAATACGTCCCTCCATGGTTGCATAAGCAATGAACCATCTGAGCAGAAGAGGAAATAATGCTGATATCAACATTACAGGGATCCCAAACCACAATAATTCTACCAAGTGGATGAGACTAATGATTAACAAACCATTTATAATTAGGCCAAATCCTTTACATGATCCTCCAGATCTTTTTCCTTCTAATTTTGGATTCCAAAATACAGAAAACACTGGAATTAACCCTCCCTAGCTCTTCCTGGACCCTGTGTTGGTGACCTCCTTTATTGAGGCCCCTCACATTCTAGGAAGTTACCGAAATGGTGTCATTCATTAGCCCCTATAGGGGCTAGAGGCCTGCTAGCTGCAGTTATCAAACAATCCTCGTTAGTAAGGAAATCCAATCCATGAAACTTGTTAGAAGATGTATCTATCATCCTTGCAACAAAAGAAACCTGGGATTTATTGGTTTTAGCAAGCTTAGGGGGACCCTTTGACTTAGACTTCACCAATTGAAAGCCATCATCAACCAAGGTAGACTGATCCATAACCACACCAAGAGGGGATATCATAGAGTTGTCCAACACCTTTTTCAAAACGTCGACCTTTCTATCTTTTGAATATTCTTCTATAGGTTGACCTTCCATACAGCCAGGGTGAACTCCAACCTCACATGAGGGGAATATGCAGTTATTGAGCTCAATTCGTTCAGAGATAGGCATATCAGGTTCAGACCTTTGCACTACATCAAGACCAGAAGAAATATTAGTAGTAGGTAATTTAGAGGTCATTTTCTCAATATTCCTTTCCTTCATCATATTAGCAGAAGATTCAGGTAGCTCTTTCCCTACATGCTTTTCCTTCATGACACATTTCTTTCTATCAAACACCTTCTTCACATTAACACTCCTAATGTTCAGATTCTTAGGACAAGAAGACATCTCGTGTTCAAAAGCACTACATGCATCACATCTCTTTGGAATCCATTCATACTGAAAGAATATCCTGTGCTCCACACCAGTATCACTGACCAAATCAATATATTCAGGAAAAAGTGAATCAACAAACATAAGAACAAAGATCCTTGCAAAATCAATTCTCGGGCCTTCTTTGGTAGCCCTATAAGTGTCTATTGGTCTTCCCAGGAAACTCCCAATTCTACTGAACATCATATCCCCCCAGAGTTCCAGAGGGAAACTATGCAACCGAACCTAGACTGGTACCTCCGACAAGGATTCCTTCTCTAGATTATCAGCAATCTGCCACTCCTTAAGGACCAGGGGCTTCCCTTTAACAAACCAAGGGCCATCTTCTAAAGCATGAGTCATGTCAAATTCATCTGAGAATTTGATAATGAAGAAACTGTGCGGCCGCGATAGGATATGAATAGAACCTTTCACCTTCCATAGCCAGGCAAGATACTTCTCGATTGTTGGAAGATGTACCTTCAAGTAGATCACGTAGCCTGCCACCGATTTCCTCCATTTCAAAGCATTCTCCTCGGCTTCAGCTTGCGGGTAAATATTTTTCCCATCTGAGACCTCCAATGGAACAGTACGTAGGCTCCTAGAGATCGTAGAAGAGGTTTTCCCCACTTTGAAGAGATCTTCCCATGGCGATCCCGATGGCCTCTTTTCTAATGTGTAGATTGTCCTCCCAGAAGTCCTCTTGATCCCTCACTCTGTACAGCCTTGCAAGATGCTAGATCAACATGACGAGCCTCAAAATTTCCTTCAGAGATCAGGAGGTCTCCCGTCGATAAGGTAGAATTTGATCTCGAGCCTTCCAGCCTCACCCTCGTGTACCTCCTCCACGATCGTCGATGTGATCACCTTCCTAGAACCCTCACCCGCACTCCCGTTCAGACCAACCAATTCCCTACAATGTCTTAAGCTCTATTATACTAAAAAAATATTTTATAGAAACTTAGGTGCAGGGACAAGCATCATGCCATGGATCATGTATCTACGTCTGGGCCTAAATTTCACATACAATATCTAGGGGCTTGTTTGAGTCCATAGAGAGATTTTTGTAGCAAATAAACATGGTTAGGAAGCTTGTCCGATTCAAAGTCGGGTGGTTGAGCCACATAGACTTCCTCTTCTATTCTACCATTTAGAAACACAATTTTAACATCCATTTGACATAGCAAGAAATTTTTATAGCTAGCAGAGGCAAGTAACATTCTATTAGATTCAAGTCTATCAATAGAGGCATAAGTATCATCAAAGTCAATACCTTCTTATTGATTGTAGCCTTGAGAAACTAACCTTTCTTGATTCCTTACCACTTTTCCACTTTCATCTAACTTGTTGCAGTAGACCCACTTGGTGCCAATGATTTTCCTATCATTTTGTCTTGGCACTAAGGTCCACACTTTGTTCTTTTCAAACTACTCTAGCTCCTCTTGCATATCTAGGATCCATTCATCATCTTTAAGATCTTCCTTCACATTCTTTGGCTCAAATTTTGAGATGAACGCCTTGTTGGCATGTTCTTTGCTGAAGGCATCCCGTGTCTTCACCCTTTCAAAAGGATTGTCAATTGTGAGCTCTTAGGATGATCTTTAATAAATTGGGGAGTTAGATCCTTCTTTGATTCTTCTTTCTCTTCTTCATCTACTACCACCTCTTTTCATTTTTCAATGATGTTGAGATCTTTTAATCTAGGAATCACCTCATCTAAAGCATCATCATTTACAATATTCTTGGAAATATAGGGGTTAGTTTCAACAAATTTAACATTGATAGATTCTTCTAATTTAGACAACTCAATGGTAAATACTCTATATTCTCTACTAGTAGTGCTATAGCCAAGACAGAACATACTCCTTACAAGATTTTGCATCTAACTTGTCGATAGAATCCTTAGTGTTTAAAATAAAACAAGGACCATCGAAAACATGAAAGAAATTGGAGGACTTTCTACCATGCCATAACTCATAGGGGGTTTTCTTTGAGGAAAGTTTAGCAAAAATCCAGTCTTGCACAAAACATGAGGTACTAACAGCTTCAGCCCAAAACTTCTTTAGAGTATCATACTCTAGAATCATAGTCCTAGCTGAAATGACCTATTCTTTCTCTCTACAAACCCATATTTTTGAGGTTTATGAGGGTAAGAAAAGTTGTCCAAATAACCAAATTCCTCATATGTTTCAAACATATCATTTTCAAATTCTCCCCCTTGGTCACTACAGATAGAGACGATTCAGGAAGAAGCTTCATTTTAAACCCATTTACAAAAAGTAGAGAAGACATTGAGAGCATCACTTTTTGAAATTAAGATGAAGGCCCAAGTAAGAAATCATAGACAATCATGATGCAATACTTGCTACCAAAAAGAGATTGAGTTCACATTGGTCCAAAAGATCAATGTGAAGAAGTTCAAGAGCACTTTTGGTACTAAGGACTCCTTTGGATTTAAAGGAGGATTCGGTTTGCTTTCCTTGTTAACAAGGTTGTCATTCCTCATCCTTCTCAAAGTCCATTTTTGGAAGTCATTTGATCAATTCCTTTTTTCTAAACTACTTCAATTGATGCATATCTACATGACCAAGACTACAGTGCCACAAAGATATATCACTTCTATCAACAACAAGGCATTTACCAAGGATAGGATATAGAGTATCAAGAACAACAACATAAATATTTCCATTTCTAAATCCCTTATTTATGACATTGTAGTAGAGTGAATATAGAAGCAAGCATTCAAGAGAAATAAATAAAACAAGATATCCATTGTCACATAATTGACTTACACTAATAAGATTGTGATGTAGGCCATCCACAAGAAGAACATTCTTAATGCATAATGAATCACCCACATCACCCTCACTCATAACTTTACCCTTGTTGTTATCACCAAAAGTCATTGATCCTCCTTTCTTCTTTGTTAAATTGTTGAAGTGGATCATCTCACATGTCATGTACTTAGAGAAACCAATATCAACTATCCATTTTCCTATTACCTACAAGAAAGGAAGATGTCAATGCCCAACTCAAACCTTGGGATCTGGAGTTAGATTGGGGACCCATTTCATCTTTCAGTTGGTCCCCTTCTCTTTGTAAGGATAATAAGTGGAATAGTGATCATCACTCATGCAATGTGCACAAACCATAGGGCTCTTAAAGCTGGATGAATTTCCATGGAAAATAGGAGGTTCCTTGCTCTTTTCCTTACCCATGCCCTTGCTTTTGGGAAATCTGTCATATCCCAAACCACTTTTACCATTTTGTTTGGTAGAGTGATCTAGGACTTCATTAAGGTACTTTTTCCCTTTGAGAATTGGTGCGGATTCCGCTAGAGGCGTACACACTAGCCAACTAGGGTGGCTAGATGCACTCCACGAGGTCGAAATGCATGGGATGGGATTTTGCTTTTGATATTTATATTGTCCCTAACCAAGTCGATCACAAAGACAAAACAGGTCGCCCGCAAGCGTACGGGGTACTGTTGTAGTATAGGTGATTGGAAAGATACGGAGTCGGTCCACAGGGATAGAAGGGGCACTAGAGTTAGGTTTGTGTGAGCTATGTTCCTAGTGTGGAGATTAGGGTTTGAGGGTTTTAAAAGGGTTATTTTTTTATTACTCTAGATGAATAAGTAAGAAAGGTAGAATGGAAACTAGGTTATCAAAAAGCTATATTATCTTAAGCAAGACGAAACTAAGCAATTAGGATAACAAATTAACCAAACACGAGCAAGATGAACTATACTACTCTAGCAAGGCAAGGAGCAATTAAGAAATTAAACTAACCACTAGCAAGAGAAAGAGCTTAAGTTAACACTAAAGAGCAAAACTAAGCAATTAACTAGATTAAGCAAAAGCAACTAAACTAAACTAGCATGAACGAGAAAACAGAGCAGTTTGGGTTTTAACAAGTTAATGAGGGTAGGTGGGCCATTTGGGGGATGTAACTTTGATATTAGTTGGGGGAGATCATTAGACATGCAAGGTTCTCAAATTATATCTAGATTACCAAACCAAACAATAAGGTCAATGCCATTAGAATATACCCTACACTACTAGTAGAAGACTAGGGTTAGGTGTAAATCTAATGGGATTAGCCAAATCTAAGTTTCTAGAGTAAGTGATAGTGAGAAATTGAGGGTTGAGGGTAGAGATGGGAGTAGAGATGAGGGTATTTGACCTCATGCCACTAGCCACTCTAGCCTTTAGAAGGCCCTAGGAAATTACATCACTCTCACTTACACTAGCTACTTAAATATCACACTCACTTGTAGAAGGAGGGATGTGTATGTAGGAACAAAGGGGGCTAGCTAGGAATCCACTAATTGTACCTAGGAGCCAATACTAAGATTGCCACATACACTCCAATTCCTCCTAGAAGCTAAGTGTCATCAAACATCTCAAAGCAAGCAATCCATGTTATAAGCACAAACCACATGCAATAAAATAGGAAATGAGATAGAAGCAAGAGGCAATCATCATAGATATAAATTGAGTTCATTACAATAAATTTTCCCCCAACATGGTATTAAAGTCACATTTTAACCCCAAACAACCCACCATTAGGGGCGTAGCTACACATGATCAAAGAAAGTACAAAAGAGAGGGGAAGAAGAGGTAGAAACGCCATGAAGCTTGATGAAGTGGCCTTCTTGTTCACCTCCAAGCTGCTGTGGATGACCTCCCTCCTCCAAGGGTGTAGGGGAGCATGAAAATATGGGGGGTTATGGATGAAAACCTAGAAAACTAGTTTTCCAAGGTGGGATGAGGGTGGAAATGGTAGATGATGAGCTAAAATGCAAAGAGATTGCACTAGGAGCTCAAGGAAGGAAGGTGGAAGCTTGGAGCAGCTGTGGAAGAGGCTAGCCTTCGTGCCCCAACTGCCACCTATGTATATATAGGTGGTGGGGAGGCACTAGGGTAAGTGGGGGCAGTTTAGGAAATACAGTGTAAAAGTAGGGTAGGGTTGGTGGATCACCACAGTCGTGGTGGTGTGCCACGACCATGGTGAGGGTAGTGGGACACAGTCTTGGGGTGGAAAAATGGTCGTGGTATGGAGGGAGTGGTAAAAGGCTAAGTATGGTGGTGGCCACGGTCGTGGCAGAGTGCCACAGTCGTAGTGGGTGAGAGGCACCACAACCATGTTGGGTAACACGACCATTTTGGAGGAGGGAGAGGTGAATGTGGAGCAGCACCACAGGCGTTTTGTACTTCATTAGCCACGGTCGTGACAGTGAGCCACAGTCGTGGCGCCTTGGGTGAAAACCCTGTTGAAAAATAGAACTTTGGTCATTAATTCCCATGACCGTGGGGAAGGCCCACAGCCGTTTTCTCTTCTCCTGACCATGACAGTGTGGATGGCCACAGCCGTGGTGTCGTCAATGGCCATGGTCATGGCAGGTGGCCACGACCGTGGGATTCTGTGGGAAAACCCTATTGAAAAGGGCACTTCTTTGCTAAAAAATGCACGACTGTGGTGTTGTGGCCACGACCATGGTGAGGCTTGCATCAATTGATTTCACTTAAAACTCCATCATTCTTGGATGTCTTTGCTTGGGGATGACTCTTGGCCATTGGAGGTAGGTTGAGGGAGACTTTGGGGCCTTCTTTAGGTCCCTCCATGATTGGAGGAACCCTAGAAATCCTTCTTTCTCTCTCATCCATCTAAACATGGTCCAAGTACCTGAAAATAGTGCAAAGAACATCCATAAGCATATTTTCAATGACAAGCACATTAGGGGCAAACGCTTGTAATATAACATGTTTAGATGTGATTTAAGTACAAAATGGCATAGGATGGAGCCCTAAAATAGGGCTACATCACCACCTTAAACTTAAAACATACTTGTCCTCAAGTATGCTCCAACTCAATCTCTCTACAAAACTTCCACAAAAAGAAATGACATATGCAATGTAAAAGATGATTATTGTTGAATGGGATCAAAGATGACTAAGTGCATGCATTTCACATCTCTCCTCTCCTACTTTCACAATCCAATCATGAAAAGAGTACAAAACACATGAACTTCAAATATAGTGCATAGAATATACAAGTTATCCATATTTCTTTCATTAAGTTCTGGGTAAACCGTTTCATGGTGGCATTAATCAAGAATGACTAGGAGTGTTGTTTCACATTCATGCGTTCACTCTTATATTTCAAATCATACCAAAAGACCCACGTGGCTGCGGAAAAGGACAAAATGAGCTAAGTTTGATGTTTCCTAGCTCAATGGGCATGAAAGTGGAAGAAAGGGTTGCGATAAGATTTTTGGAGTGTTGTTACACACTCATCTTTTCTTTATTTGAATGCTATTAAACAGGAGCATCCTTTTATTTTGTTTTTGCTTTTCTTTTTCTCTTGTTTTCTTTCTTTCCCTTGGTGTAGATAGGGCATATTGTTGATAGAGTGAAGCGGGGAGGTAGAGATGTGGCCACCCCAAACTTTTGGAGGTGGCCAAAGCTGATTGTGTGCACTAGGGCATCTTTTTATGAGGCGGAGGGGTATGAAGATGGTGGAAGAAGAGTCGGGTCAAAGAGGGGTCATTGGTATGATTTTCCACATAAGACATCTTGTATGAAAGTTAATCCAATACTTCATCCTAGATATCACACCACATGAATGAACAAGATGAAATTGATATATCAAACAAGTGATTCCACAAACACTAAGCGTTCAAAGCTTTCTCAAATTCACATTTAGCCAAATCAATCACAATAATAAGAGAGGTGATGCACATGTAAAAAGTCAAACATTGATACCACTTAGCAATAAAGCATGACATTTCACTTGCACTAGTCAAAGATCGTCATTTTTACTCAAAACAGTAGAGATTGGGTCAAAACATACTTTTTAGACAAGAAATCCCAAATTTGGGAAAAATTGGCCAAAATGGTGCCAATTTGCACTAAATCACATCTAAACCTACTTTAGGGAATTTCAAGACATAAAGCAGCAAATCCTAATTAACATGCATAAGAAACTACAAAAACTACATGAAGATGCGATGCATTGTATGGAAAAACAAAAATTTTGAAAAAAATGCAAAAATGCATGAAATTAAACTACTTGTATGTATGAATGCAAGCAAACACACCAAGTCAGGGTAAACAAGTATGAAATGTCAGTCAACTATTTGATCATCTTGAAAAAATTTAGCACAAGGCACATTGTGAAAAGTGCAGTGAGAGAAGGGTTTACTGCCCTACCAGCCCAAACTTTTAAATCATGCTGCCCTCAACATAAAATAGAAGTTTAGACTAGTAGTGTAAAAGGCGTGGGGTCGCGAAAGACAACCGCCAAGAGCTGGAGTGGTCAATATAACACTAGGTGAGCAGGATAGGGCCACCACTTCCGTGCTGAACAGCACAGCCGTTCTGTCCTTCTTCCTGTAGCTCCTCTATTTATTTGCAATCTCTTCTTCCATTTTGACCTCCGCTTTGGCTAAACCCTTTTTGTATCATCTTTTCTTCCTTATACCTATGCTAAAATGATTCACAAACAGAAAAACAATCAAGTATATTGTGTGTGTTTCTTGGAAACCAAAATAAAGTATGATAAGACAAAGTTTGAGAATCTCAAACCACGTGGGTTGCCTCCCACTAGCGCTAAATTTATAGCCTTCAGTCAGGCTTATTGCTCTTTTTTTGTTATGTATCGACACCCACTGTGTCCTCCTTTTCCTCTACAGTGATCTTATCCAATGTTCTGACGACATGTGCTTCATCTCATGAAGTGTGCATCGAGCAGAAGTATGGACTTGATCTCCACAGCTCTAGAGAATCATAATAGCATAAACTCTCACCAAAGTCTTCATTACCCAGCTTGTCCCTCTCCTCTTCAGTAAATATAAAGAAATCAAATTTTCTCCTGTTATAGGTGACCGTCAGAGTGCTCGTACGCACATTGATTTCTGCACCTACAGTGGATAAGAAGTACCTTCCCAATATGAGGTATTCTTTCCCATCAATAGGTTCAGAATCCACTATCAGAAAGTCAGTCACATATGCAATGTTTATCCTTTCATCCATTGATACTATTGTGTTTTGTAGTATTCCCAAGCGTTTCCTTTTGGTTCCATCACCTAAGACAAGGACACAATCCACCGGTTTGGGAGGCAACCCAATGGATGTTATTTTCTTATAAATCAAATTTTATCTTATTTAGTTCACTCTTGTATTTAGTTTATGGTGTTAGAATAAATTAGCATATATTTTTTGATCACATCACATTTTATATCCTAGTCTAAATTAAACTCAGTTGTTGGAAGAGAATGAACTAAAAAGATCCTGCAGACCCTCCAATCGGATGAATCTACATTCTAGTCGGCTTACTAGAGGGACCCTTAAGTTAAGTGAACTTATTACAAGAAAAATATGGAGACTGTTATCTCAACAGTTGATTCACCTATAGAAGGCAAAAACCCACCATCTTGCCAATGTACTAGTTCATCATCACACACAACCAATTTTTTTATTAGGACAATCAACAATAAACTTCAAATGTTATGAGTCACCTGGTTGGTTACCCAACCGATAGACTCACGTATAGGTTGAATTAGATATGTCTAAGATAATAAATTGACTCATTCATTGAGTAAAGAGGAAGAAAATGATTGATTTTTTAAAATATAATGAATTGGTTGATTGACACCTAACTCACCTATAGCAAGTATGGGCCACAAAGAACGTTACTTGGCTATTTATCTACATGAACCGAATGATCAAACTATTTTATAGAATATTTTTTCTAGGGAAAGGAGTCAACACTGAGTCCCTCCCCCTTGAAATTTTCCTTCCCAAGTCACACAAAAGTTTGATAGAGAGGCCATCACCATCATTGTGCCAACACCCCTTGTCGCACTACTGCCCCCAAATTGGAAAATTTTCCTCCTTCGGTTGGGCGATTTGTCATCATCTTCATTCATTGTCATCTATCCTCACCCCATCTACTCTCTCACATAGAATTTGGGGAGAGATGGTCAATGACCAGCTACGAGTCGGATGACCAAGAAGTGTTGGTTTCCTGGTCTGCATTCACACACCACTATTGGAACTACAAGTCCCCTTCCTCTCTATTATATCCTTCACCAGTAGACCAATCTAACCTCTTCATCATCAACATCCACCTACACTAACTAATTAACTAACTAAATAACTAACTTATCTAGTTGAGTCAATGGACTCATAGCTAGTGATCAACCTAATTGCATACCACCAGCTGGTTGTCATCATCTTCAATTTGGTCCCCTTTTCCAGCATGAACCGACTGACTTGGTTTTTCAACCGACCAACCAGCCTCCAATGGAATTTTCTAGCATTTCATGAGTTGGGTGACTCACCTTACCATTCAGTCGATCCACTTCACTAATAGAAAACCCCTTCAAAACCATGTCAAGATCAAGAGGAAGTTGATCGCACAACTCATTTGATGACAAATTTTTGGATTAGACCAAACACTTGAATCCCTCTAGCAAGAAGAAGGGAAAGGACAAAGACAAGGAGAGACATCCTCTATTACCCTCTCCATGCCACAATAAACACACGTAGATGAATTAGGAGGCATTAAAATTTAAGAGAGAAGTGAAGCCGATGATTCAAAGATGTATGAAGTGTTTGAGGGGTATGAGTCCCTTTTCAATGAAGAAGTTGGTGATGATGTCGAGATGATAGATCAAGTGCTTGATGATATGGAACAAGTGAGAGTCATGATTTCTACAAGCCACTCTTATTTGAGATAAATGCCTCCTCCATAGTTGATATTAGGAGAATATGTTCCTAAAGGCATGCCTCACCTGTGCATATCTATGTTCCCTCCCACCTCACTCCACACCAAACAAGTACAAGACAATTGTCACAAACAACCAGTATAATTATCAAAAGACCATGGACTCCATTGGGGTGTAGTTACCATGATGGGTGTGTTATTCCACAGTAGATAATCTCAGTATCAGACAACCTCTTGAGGACATGCTTTTCCACCCACATTCATACATTTCCATTCATAGTCCACTAAGTCTACAATGAACTCACCCTGGAGTACCCAACCACCTTCACAAAGACCATGTATGAAAAGAACTATTGTAGTTATGCATTCAGGTTGCTTGAAAAATAATGTGATCTAAAGGATGTTGATATCATAGTCCTCATTCTAAATGTTGATCCGAATTGGCTACTGAAGTGGGACAAACCAACCACATTAACTACAATGAGAAGTTCATGGTGGGAAATTTTGGGCTGATACTTTTAGGTAGATGCCATCTTTTAAGAATGGCACCAAGGCATCCTACCTCTCTAACCCCTTGATAAGTTATATGCATTGCATCCTTCCTGCACAATTTTCAGCAAGGGTGGTACTTTGGTGGTTGTCACATACACCAACCTCTATAGTCTCTTCTGCATATTTAAGGGGGAGGCAGTCATGTGAGGCATCACATTGATTGAGATCATCTGCATCTTATTATCACTTAGAAGACCAATTGTTTATTCACACAAGGCGTGTGATTTACTTCCATCCCTACTTACATGGGCTACATGAATATCCCTTATGAGGTAGTGACTGAAAAGGGTGGATCATTTATTGATGAAGTATTTGAAGGATGCAAATTGCATTCACTCATCCTCATAGTAAGGTATTTATTTATTTTTATCCAAAGAGAAGGAAACTTTCTCATCCCACTCATTCCCTCTTTGTAATGGAGAACCACTCGTATGGTCTCACAAAATTTTCAACATAGATTCAATGTTACTTGTTAGAGAACCCACCCATGGAAGGAGAGACACCCAATTCCCTTTCAAGGTGATGTAGTGCATCTATGGAGGAAAATGATGAGGATAATATCCCTTTTGTAGATCATACTAGATCATGCACCAAGAGATGAGTTCCTAACAACACCACACATGTTGGTCTATATGACATCTAGTAGTAGTTTAGGAACATTGTGAGTGTGTAGACCCACATTGAGCATGAGTAGAAACATTATTGGAATCACTTGTACCACATATATCTCATGCAACACATCCATCATCAATGGAACGACAACAAGGTGATTAGCTAGACATGCACATGCATTAGAAGGAGAATGGGACACACCAAACCTACCCAAGTAATGACTCCTCTTATTAGGGGTTCTATTAGTCAAATCTTCCCACTTAGTACCATTCCCCTATCTGTTCGTGTAACCATAATAGGAACTACCAGTAGCTTGAGTCTTCATATCACAATTAGTTCCATCAGCCTCAACAACTACAAAAGTGGGAGCTCTCAACCTAAGGGTAACCACGAAAGTTGGTGGTCACACTAGCTTTGTTTTTTTCCACCATTCTAGATTTAGTGTTTTCTATAAGGTGAGAAAATTTCTAAGTTTGGGGTGGAGGGTGGGTGGTATGTACTTCATCTGACCTTACACCTATCTTAGTTTATGTCCATTTATACTTCGTTAGGCACCCTTAGTGTTTATTTTGAAAATTTTATTAATGTAAAGAAGCTAATACCCAACATCTTAGACAATTTTATTGTATTTACAGTACACAATTCACATTTACTTCATCTTTCTACCCCCTTGAATAATGCAAACCATTGTTGTTTCTTTATTAAGAGAATTTCCCAATATTATAACTCTCCCCAATTTTTGGTCATCTTAATTGTTATGCTCCCACAAATCATGGAAATTATATGGAACATATAGGGATCCAATTCAATGCTCCTACCAATTAGTATAGATTGCTTGTGGAATTTTCATTATCCCTTATTAATAGAATATCTACCCAATGCACTATAAATCATTAAATGAGGTGCACATTCCAAACACTTTTCCACACTTCTTCAATCTCCATACATTCCAATAACCAAAAACAAGATAAAAAGCAAAAATATGTCCAAAACAAAGTTTGGGGTGGCACACCACCTAATATACATGCTTCTTACATATCCCTCCAATGTACTAGGTGTGTATTACAAAAAGAAAAGGAAAGATGCCAATGTTCTCAAAAAGAAAAATAAATTGTTGGAATATACATATGTGCACAAAATAATGCAATATGAGGTCGAATAGAGGAGACATTTACACATTTCCTTCCATATCTCCCTTCATTCCATTTTCTACCCGTGGGAAAACATGTTGCATTTATACTTCCATATCTTCAGTATTGGATGTGTGCACTCCCACTAATTATATACGAATCTTCACATTTCATGAGTTTTCTTATTTTTGCATGATATTGGGGATTTTTATAGGGAAACAAGTCTTGTAAAGAAAAATTAGGAATAAGAAAAGAGAAAGTTGTGTTTTGTGATCTTAGGATATTGACAAGGTTTATTGGCCATGTTTGGTGGTAAGGATTATGCATAATTGAGAGAGAGAGGCATGAATTGGGTTGCTAGTATTGTTTGAAACTATCTCTAGTTTTGTGTTTAACCAAGGAGGAAAACATTTAAGTTCAAAGTTATTCGGTGGATGTGTAATCGAGGTTTGATAACATATTTGAGATAAACGTTTATGCATTTTGTGTGTTTTATTCCTATTTTAAGCTTAATTAGCTTTTATTGTTGTTATTCTTACTTTTAAAGGATTTTAATGTGAAAATCTTATTGTACGAAAAGAAGTTCTATGACCTCAATTGTAATATTTCAACCATGGTCATGATCATAGGCATGTTGACTATAAGCAAGTGAGCCTTCACAATAGATCCCAATTAGGCGACTGTATTGCTCAGTCAGTAAGTTGGGATAAAGTTCAAAGGAGATATTAACATGTGAATTGGCCTGATGGCTTTGCTAGTTTTTTTTTTTTGGTGAATCACGCTCCATTGATGCTTTAAAAGAAAAAGGTATGTACAAAGCACTGATTCTAAAGAAAGAACCAGCAAGAGAAGAAGGGAAGAGAAGAAGAAAAAACTTGTACAAAGAAAAGAAGAGATCTATACAGAATTTTGTATCATCAGGGCAGTGGAATAATGCAAACTCAACTGCCCAACTTTGCACACCAACATCAAAGATAACTACTAGCATCTGGAAGACAACCGGATCCAAAACTAGCAAACCAGATCCCAACATCTGTCAAAGAGAAGAGCAAAACCAAGACAGCAAGAGGGACCAACTGAAACCATAATCCAGTAAACATCCAGCAACAGGGAAATCCAGAAATCATAAAGAATCATCAACAAAGATCTCATCATGACACCACAGTGCCAGCCACAGTTCAAAACTCAGTTAAAGCAGACTAGCAGCAAAGAAAAGGGAAACAGAAAGCCCCAGCCACAGAACTCCAGATCAGCAGCGAACACAACCAGGCTGAATTCAACAGAGAAGAGAGCATCTAGATCCATCAAAAAAGACGATCTCCTCACACAGCCAGCAACATGAACCACCAGAAATCACAAAGAAACGCCAGAAGCAAAACAACTGAATCAAACAGACTACAAAACCCATTGAGCTCACCAATGCTAAAACCATAGGGAGCCATCAACAACTATAAGATAGCATCAACGTCTCTTTTTATCAGTTTCCACAGAATGTGCCAATCAGTAAGGATTTCATCATGAACTCTTAGGTTTCTTTCAAACCAAATCCACGAAAGAATGCATAAACTAGTCAAGTGCTCCTTCTTCCCAACATAATTAGGAAGGCAACTGAGATCGACAGGCCTGCTAGGGATATACTCTTTTGAAGCTTCAGACCAAATCTTCTGAGAAAACGGGCAACCAAAAAAACAGTGATGGGAGGTCTCCTCTTCTTCTTTACAGAAAAAGCAAATAGAAGCCAAGCAGATTCCTAGTCTTTTCAAATAAGTGGACGTAGGCAAACTATTATGACCAGCTTTCCAAGCATTAAGCTGATACCTTCTAGGGCATTTATGCAACCAGATCCACGAGAAAAATTCATCCACATTATTCTTGTATCTGATAGTATTCCAGATAAATTTCAAATTTACTTTGGACTCACCATTAAACAAGATAGTATCTTTACTCTTTTTCGGCTTAGCAAGACCATTCAGGAGAAAGTTCAAATCCTTATGAAGTCTAGCATTGCTAATGACCCAACCCTGATCATTAATGACACACTCAACCTTACTCTTCTCAGGGAAACCCAACTTGATAACAGCTTGAGGTCCGAGTACATCAGAAATAAACTTACAGCCTGGTAACCAAGGATCATCCCAGAAGAAAGTATTGTTCCCATCACCAATATCAAAATATAAAAAAGCTTTAAGAATATGTCTATCTCTTAGAATTCTTTTGAGTAACCAGGAGAACTGGGAACTCTCCTTAGTCACCCAGAACTTCGATTTACAAAGATATTTCTCATGAAGCCATTTTATCCACAAGGACTCCTTGCTATTAGCAATATTCCATCCATGATAGAGAATTGCCGCATGATTTACCTCCTTGATAGATTTAACATTAAGACCACCTTCAATTCTCGGTTTAGTAATCTTATCCCACTTAACCAAATGGAGAGTAGCTTTACTATCAGTATGTCCCCAAATAAAATTCCTGCTGAACTTTTCTAAATCTTTCACAACAGAACAAGGAAGAGGGAAGGAGGTAGTCCAGTAGAGACTCATAGCTAGAAGAGTAGAGTTTACAAGTTCTACCCTCCCAGCCATGGATAATTGAGAAGCTTTCCAGCTGTCCAGTCTTTTTTTAAATTTGTCAATCAAGGGAGTACAGTGTTCCCTAGTGAGCATACCCGTGAACAAAGGAAGGCCAAGATAAGATTGAGGCTTATTGTCATATTTAAGACCCAGAATCTCGCACATTCTGTATTTATTAGCACCATTGCTGAAGATAGCAGAACTTTTATCCGAATTAACTCTAAGACCAGTAATATCACAAAAATCCTCAAGAATCTTCATCATATTGTAAGCATTACCTTCATCGGCTTCAATGAAAACCATAAGGTCATCAGTGAAAATAAGATGGGAGACATGCATATCATCTGAAGCAACCAAAGGTTTAATTTTTTTCTCCTCAACAGCTTTATTCATAAGATAAGAAAAAACCTGCATGACGATAACAAAAAGATAGGGGGCAATTGGATCCCCCTGTCTAACACCATTAGTAGGTTTAAAAGAATCAGTAGGTTCCCCATTAATAAGAATCTCATACGAGATAGTGGAAAAAATTTCCTTTAACCAAAGGATCCAACAGTGAGGAAAATTCATCTTTTTCATGATATAAAAGAGGGCCTCCCATGAAACTGAATCGTAAGCCTTTGTAATATCAAACTTTAGACACATTCTATGTCTACCATCCTTTCTACTGAAATCATGAATCAATTCATTAGAGAGTAAAATAGCGTCTTTAATACTTCTATCTTTCACAAAAGCACATTGGTTAACACTAATGATGCTAGGGAGAATCCATTGCAACCTATTGCTAAGGATCTTAGAAATGACTTGGTATAGAACATTGCAAAGCGCTATAGGCCTCCGATGTTTTAGCTCCAAAGAATCATTAGACTCCAGAATCAAGGTGATAAAAGTACGGTTAGCTTCCCTCAACAAATGACCTGTTCTGAAAAAATGAAGAACAGCAACAATAATATCATTACTGATAACGGGCCAGCAAACTTTGTAGAATTTTCCATTGAATCCATATGGACCAGGGCATTTATCTGGATTCAGCCCCTTGATCACCTCTTCTATCTCAGTAGGAGTGACAACTCTATCTAATCTCAGCTTGTGAACGTCATTCAAAGAATTGAAACAAATAGAATCAAGAGCTTTAACATTCGCCATATGCCCATTGTTGAACAAATCACGGTAAAAGGAGACAATGTGATCTTTAATACCATCAGAACTAGAGACAATAGTACCATCGACACTCAGAGATTTAATGTGATTCATATGTATACGAACTCTAATAGAAGAATAGAAGAAACTAGAATTAGAATCCCCCTCTTTAAGCCAAGAAACACGGGATTTTTGCCTCAAAAGAGACTCTTCACTCAGTCTCGCCTGAGCAGCATCTTTTCTGCTAACACTAACCAAGTGTTGAAGCATGGAGTTTGAAGGATCAAGATCCATAAGGCGAGCATTTTTCCCAGTACTTCACTGGGCTCGAATTTTCCGTCAAAAGTGGAGTTAATCAGTGACCAAGGAGAGGTATGCGAGGTCAAACTGGAATATGAATGGCGTCCCAATGTGTGTCCTGGTTGTAAATGCTATGGACATGATGACTGCAGAACTTCAACTGTTAAAATGAGGAAGATAGGGGTCGAGAAGAAGAAAGTCTGGGTTGAGAAGAAAATCTCTGCAGGTACAAATTTTGACAATGCTAAAGAAGGTGAAGATAGAGAGCCAGTTCATTCTGAGGTGGAACTTAAAAGTAAGAACAAAGAGTATGTTTCGAATAGTATTTCTAACAAGGGAAGAGATATGGATAAAGGGGAAGATGTAGGTGCTTCATTAATCTCAAATGAGGAGGTTAAAGCTTCATCGAGCAATGCTGCTAATGAATTAATTGGCTTTTCCCAAAGCAGTAGTAGAGGAACTGTGACTGAGTTAGATGTAATTACTCAGAAGAATTTAAAAATTAATGAGCCTGATCCAACTACTTTATCTGCAGCTACACAAGAGAAATCATTATCTAAAAAATCTGATCCAATAGTTGTTCCTTCTGAGGTGGGTATTGAACATAGACTCCAAGAGGATTCGGATACTGAGGAGTTCCATGGAATGAGTGAAGTCTTTACTGATGAAGCAGATCCTAGAGGAGGTATTGATTCAGTAGTAGTAGATTTAATAACTCCACCTAATTCAGAAGGTTCTAAAATGAATGAGATAGATTCTGAGGGTTTCTATAAGCCGAAGAAATCTAGGAAGATAAAGAATAGATCCTCAAGCCCAAGTTCTAGTTTCAGTTCTCCTGTTTCTAATTCAAGGAAGAATCGGTTTGAGTATCTTGATAGTGATGAGGAAGAATCTGTAATTGATAAGCAACAGCCTAGTGAAGTACTGGGAAAAAAAAGTCAAATGGATGAAGTATCTTTGAATATTTTTCCTGGAATGTCAGAGGGCTCAACATAAAAGCTCTGAGAATCCGGGAAGAAATAAATAAGTATAAGCCTGATATCCTTATTCTTGTGGAGACCAAAGTGAGACAGAAAAACTCCTTAAAGCTTTTCAATAAGTTTTTTCCTGAATATGAATGGACTTCAAATCATAGTTCACATATTCTTGGAAGAGTGGTTGTGTTGTGGAAGGCCAATGTTTGCTCGATCTCTAAAATTCTTGAAACTGATCAGCTTGTTCATGTAGATGTCATAGCTGAAAATCCTAGATTCATGCTTACTGCTGTCTATGGACATAATCTTGACTCGGATAGAAGCAGTTTATGGGTTTCTATTGATGATATTAATGCTAGTATTAGAAGTCCCTGGATTATCCTTGGTGACTTTAACGCTGTGAGAAATTTTGAGGAAAAGATAGGAAAAGCGTTTCCTTCTAAGAAATCTATGCTGGATTTTAATAATTGCATGTTGAATTGTGGTTTGTTTGATCTCAGTCTTAATGGTCCTGCTTTCTCCTGGGACAATCATCAAGAAGGGGATAGATTTATCACTTCTAGGATTGAATGTATCTTATATAACTCTGATTTTATGAAGAGGTTCCAAAGTTTTTCTGGTTTCCTCATTACTAATTTTGTTAGTGACCATAAGATTTTAAATCTTCAAATGGGGGATAGGAAGAAGCTCAATGTACCGTTTAGATTCATTAATGCTTGGGCTTATAGAGATGACTTTAATGATATTGTTAAGCATGGTTGGTCCACGGATATGGAAGGTCTGCCCATGTTTCTGGCTTATGCTAAGATGAGACATCTTCGAGGTGTCCTAGCCAACTGGAACAAGAAGAGAGTTGGAAATCTTTCTGAGAATGCTGCTATTTTAGAAGGCTTTGCTAGTTGGCTGGTTCTCTAATTGAAGGAAAACAACAATAAAGATAAATGGTTCAAATAGTTCATTTTTCAATTTGTTGATTGTCTAGTCAGATCCTCCACTAAGATACAGGTTGTTCATGTGGTTAATTATTTGGTAGAACAATGGAAAAAATCTCCATATGTCTCATCAGTATCCATGCCCAGTTCACCAAGTGAGTTGCCTAAACTAGAATTCTCGTTTGTGTAACACGACGTACAAAACTTAAGACAACTGGCTGGTCCATTTTTCACTTGGTTGATTGGGGTTTGAGAAATTCAAGCATCGAACACCTAGTCATCTGGATGAGACATCCAGTATCCTGATAGGAGTGATTCCAACACAATAAAAGATCACCATCGAGACACTTAAGGACTAATTTGGTGGGTCATATCACACAAGTTTAAGAGGATTTATGACCTAAACACCAAGGATTGACCCCATTAGTCCTATAACAATTTATTTAGGGGATATGAAGAAGAATATAGAATGACATCCTCCCTTGGAGTTCACCAGACTCCATCTCATGGAATGCCATCTTGTCAGAGTGTTGATTGTTTGTTAAAGATCACAACTTGCATCTTCATCATTTTTAAAATTGTGTCTTATCCTTCTCCTATCTACTCTATGTTTTCAATTCCTACCATGAGAGAGTAGACTTTCTCATGAGTGTGGGAAGATTAGTCATGTTTCATGTTTCTTATAGTCTCATGTTATAAACTACTTCTAGTATGGATATTGTGATTGAATATGAATTGTTTATTGCATCCTTGTTTCATTTGATTTGAATGAATTATTATAATTCTAGGCATAGTGGCATTGAAACATAGGATTAGAATACTAATTATTGTCTTTGAAACCTAGATGAGACTGTAGGAAGTGGTACTTTGAGATCACAAACTATGAATATGTAGGCAATAAGACCTTGACCCTACTAAAGAAATTTGTCCTCGTACAATTTCATGCCCTAAAATGATGGAAATTTCTTAGCCCTGATCTAAATGAATGAGTGATGTAATGTGAGAGAGTGGACATGTAGGTGACATAGTGAAATGGACTCCATCTTGGTGTTTTCCCATAAATTAATTTACTCTTGTTTTCATTCCAATTTAATTTCTTATAGTTAGTTTAATAACCTAATCAACTCTTGGTTCAAAATGTTGATCTTCATCTAAATTGGATTCAATCAATAATTTTAATAAGGTTATCCCCATGACCCGATCCTAACATTAAACTACAATAACACACATCCTCTTGTGAGTGGTGAATATTTCTCATAGGCTAGGTAATATATAGAATATTTTACATGTTTTTTCCTATCATATAAAATCCACATCAATGACAACCTACTTAAATGTTAATGATGATATAGTTAAAACTTTTTTATGGTTGGATGTATGCACCTAATATAGTAATTTTGAAACCTCTTGTAGGATTGAAAACTTGGTAGGAAGTGAAGCATGGGTCATATCACCTTGTGGAGATAGACTTGGTGATAGTTTTACTATGCCATTCAATACATGAACATATGCCAATGAATACAGTCCTAGTAAGTTTACTTAGGCATATCATTTGGGGACCAACATAAGCCTTGATCTCCTTATGAAAAAGGAGAGAAAGGATTGAGACAATTAGAGTTTTCTCTAATAAATTACTAGACAAGGAGAACCTTAAGTCATTAAAGTTTTTAACCTCAATGAAGGATAGACTTTGGAATGACGTACATGGCCATTCCTCTCATATACAGTTCTAATCCAAGCTACTATATAATAGTTGAGATGAGCTTTCACTGATTGTATGGTCCTCATAATGTGTGGACCCTAGATATTCCTAGGAAGCTTATGTATCCCAAGTCAGATTGATTTTATTAATCCTTAGAATCAAGATATGATAAGAAGCATGAAGGATAAGGAATTGTTATGCTAGTAGCACTTTCCTTCCATTGTAGGGATAATTCAATTTTATTTTTGAGGTAAAAATTCGTACAGGATGGAAGGATGTGATAACATGATTTTTTCCTCTGGGTTTTGGTATATCATAATTTAGAAAATTGTTGCATACATTAGTGCTTTATTTTATGGAAAGTAAAAAAGACTAAAATACATAAGTATTGTATTTCATTAGGTCCCTATGAATCAAACTAATGAATTTAGTAGCTCACTATCATAAGTAGTGACCAATGGTAATTTTATTTGGTGAATATGATATTATGTCTTATAGGGTCTTTCCATATATTTATTAATTAGAAAAATAAATATTTTGGAAATTAAAATATTCCTATTTGGGGTTTTAAAGCCTTGGCGGTCAGCAAAATAAGTATTAGATAAAGGAACAAAATAAATTCAATATTGCAGAATTTTTTGGAAAAATAAAAAAATATTGATATGTTGTATACTTAAGTTCATACTTTTTTCCCATTTAGTATGAAAAATTATAGGTCCCAATAAGAAGAGTTATCATTCAATATGGTTGGAACCCACTTTGGTAAAGAGAAGTATTTGGTTTAAATCCAATTGATTCATTATGATGGTGTTGTCCATCCAAAGGTTTAATTGAGATATAAAGATACTACTTATGGTTGAATCTTACCTTATTATAATATACATCATCACATTTAAGAGTAATAAATTGAATTGGAGAGAATTGATGATGTTTTGGGTAAAGGAATTTATTATGAGAATTACTATTGAATTAAGTCAAATGAGTTATTATTTACTAGCAAGGAGGGTATGTTTTTATGTCCTCTTAATTAGATTCAATCTATATCTAATATGAATGAATGTTTAAATACAAGGATTTTAGGGCATGTGTGATGTTAAATTGTTTTGGAAATAGGGAATATTATGTATAATCTTCCTAGTTTATCTTTGATAAGGTCTTCTTTGGCAGATTTGGGACTAAGTAACACTTTTTCTTATGTCACATTAATTTTATTAGGATGGGAAATTTAATTGATTAATGAAGAAACTCTTGAAGAATTAACCAATAATACTTTGTTGTTTGAAAATTGTCACAAGACTGTCTATAATTTAATCCCTTAGTTGTAGCATAAGAAATTAGTTTGCAATTTGAGATATCATAAAAATATTTAAAATAAAGAATCATTTACCATCTTTTATCAAAATGGGAAAGTCTCTCTCTCTCTCTATCTCTCTCTCTCTCTTATCCTTTCTCCAAAAATGGCCAAATCTGAAGAAAAGGAAAACTCAAAACAAACTTTTGAACCTCAAGGAGTAGTGGTCTGAAAAATATTTTAGAACATTTATATTTTTGGACAAAAGGTAAAAAGTATGACCAAATGAACCAAAATTGGAAATGAATTCATTTTTGGCTCTCATCATTTATAAGTTGAAATCTTGCAACCTATATACCGTTTCTTTTCATATTGAAGAATCTTAAACAATAAAGGCTATGCATATACAAACTTTTAGAACAAAAAGAACCATTTGTATTTTTTATGCCCCGTAGAGGATAAAAATCTCAATTGTCATGGAGAAACCCCACAGATGGCCCCAAACCCATTCTCTGTTATGGAAACCTTCAACCTCTACCTAGAAATGTCTAATATTTTATCTGATTCCATGAGAATGAAGCACCATGAGAGGTCCAATAATAATAATTTGGCTTGATATGCTTTTAGGGAGGCTCCCTCAATCACTAGAACTCTACTACCCACGAGAAGAATGGAAGACATCAATCCTATACCATATCAAACGTGGGAGTGAATCATAGAGGCCTCAAAAAGGTGGAATGAGGACCAGTATCCCTCAACATAGTCCAATGGGAGGTAATTAACTCATTCAAATCTTGTTCTTTGTCTCCTCTTTACCCTTGAGACCTAACTATAGAACCCTCTTCTTCTAGCCATGTTAGGAAGCCATAAAGGGCTCACTGACTGTGTGACGTCTGTTGCCAAACATCGATTAAGATAAATGTGAAAGTGGTTGTTAACAATGGATTACTGAAAATCACTAAATTTTAAAACCATTTATCAAGAGATTCATTCGTAGGAAAACTCTTTCATTCAGAACCAAAGTAAATCATTACATCCTGGTTCATAATGTACATGTCGTGTACCATCTCTTCTCGAGGATTACATACAACAGTTGCTCTATTAAATTTGTACATAGGCAACTTAAAACCTCGAGGCATCAAGCCAAACCCTCCGATCTATTAGAAAATCACAAACTACCGACTCCTAGGGCCTGAGAGTACAGAGACGACACATAGGACTTTATGTACAAAGCCTGACAACTAGTATCCCCACCTGGGATATTACTATTGTCCTTGTTGTTGCTGCTGCTACTCTTCTTCTGCAATAGAGGTTCTTCCTCTTTGTCTATGTCTACCTAAAAATGTTGGATTCTACGGGGGTGAGACAATTATAAAAATTGCCCCAGCGGGAGATATAACTCTCTGGCAAAACATTATTATTGTAGTTTAATAGAAATAAACTAAGCAGTGGAATCATAATAATCACAACAGGTAATGCACTTATTTAAAGCAGATTAGAGAAACATTCTCACTTAAGATTATGAGCTGTAATTTGAATAATAGCATGTCTAACATTCAATAAAGAATTATGGAACATGTATAACATTTATCCTTCTAGGATATGTTAAGCAAGATAATCATCAACTAGTGATTCTCGTATTTCAATCTTATGCAAATATGCTACACGACTGTTTACATTTTACAAACATACTCAAGCTCTGAGGAGATGTGGTATACCACTCATACTCCAACCGACCATTGCTAAATCGAATCGGTACCATACATAGGTCAATGGAAGAGCTGGATTCCCATGACCTCCCACATCCTGGTCAGTATGGGACCACAAGAAGGACTATGTTGACTGCTCAATATAGCTTTCCAGGGTATACTGGAACTTCGCTATAGAGTTACAACGTCAACTGCACTCTCATCGGCAATCGAGAGAATTGATGTTTATCTCCATCGACCCGACATTAAATATCATTGGGAGATTAATGATACATCCATCCCAACCAGCAGGAGATTTATGATACATCCATCCTATCACATGAAGGATTGAGAGGTTTAATGTTTACCTTCCATCAATCTCTTTACAAGGACGTAAGGATATTTTCGCCCATTTACCCCCACATATTCAAAATATGTGAATTCCAGGAAATCCCATAGGAAAACATGTTTCACCATCACCAACTTCTGACGATGATGGATCTATGGTCATAGCACTACATGAACATATTTCACTTGATTAATTAAGTACATTTTCATATTCTTTTAGCATCAACCAAGTTCTCAAACATAACTTATTATGACAATGCTATAAAGAGACATGAACTATTTTCATCAATTACTTATCAGTCTTTAAAAGACATTGGGAACTCAGTCCCTCATTTCAATACTGGGAATTCTCATCCCTACACACTCTCATTACCACAATCATATGGTTCTGGTTATTCAAACCCTTAGCTCATCATTGAGCATTGTTACCACTTTTCCAGGTAAATATCACCTTCAGATTATCTGACCAAGGTAAACATGATACTTGCTATTACAAGCATCACACATGGTACTTGAGGCCCATTAACTATCTTGTTACCTCTTACCAGGCAGCAAGGTATATTATGGCAAAGAAGGCCCAATAAACAATAGTGAATTAAACATCATAGCTCATACCTGGCCATGACCACCATTTCAGAATACCTGCATGGTTAGTGTAGACGATAAAAGTAACTTCACTTACATATCAATATTGTGGGATCCAACTTATAAAACGAGATCAACGAATTGCGGAAGCGATTAGCTAGCAGCGGAAATACTGAAAACCACTAAAAATTAAAATTTTTCATAAAGAGATCCTCAAACGGTGACCTCTTTTATAAAGAAACAAGATAAGTTATTTACAAACTGATCCATCATTACATCCTGGTAAAATCACATCTCAAGTATTACAAATATCAACTGCCCTATTAACTGTTCAAGGCAAGATACAAAATCTCGAGGCATTACGCCAAAATCTCAGATCTATAGTAAACATCTACTCACTCCTAGGACCTGAGAGTATAGAGACGACACATAGGACATTCTATCTACAAGACTTGACAGACAATGTCTCCACCTGAGGATCACTACTGTCCCTGATGTTGATGTTGTTGCTGTTGTTACTCACCCACTGATGGATTCCTTCGTCCTCTGCGTCTACCTAAAAAGTTGAATCCCACAGGGGTGAGAAAATTGAATAATTGTCCCAGCAAGAGTTATAACTCTCCGCCAGAAGCTTTATTATTGCAATAATGGAACAACTTTGAGCAGTAGAACTATAAATATTCAACAACAGATAAAACATTGTATAAGCTAAGTAAAGCAACATTCTTTTAAGCAATCATTTTAATTATAACTTGATTGAATGACAAGACATATATCAATAAGGAATATAAAGAACATGTATACTAATTGTTCAACTAGAGCACTATAAACAATGTATCATCAATCATTGTTTCTTGTAGTTCAACCTAAGCAATTATGCTATACGGTTGATTACATTTTTCAAACATATTTATGCCCTAAGGAGATGAGTTACACCTCTCATACTCCAACCGACCATTACGAAATCACAATCAGTACCATACATAGGTCATCAGAAGATCCGGATTCCTATGACCTCATCCTCCTCAGTCAGTTTGAGGAACAACATGCAGGACATCTTGTGTCTCTGCCATAATAACTTTCCAGGGTATTCTGGAAACTTCGCTATTTAGAGTTACAGTGGCGTGCTGTACTCTCTTCGCCATCGAGGGATTTCTTGTTTATCTCACATCGATGCGGTATTAACAACATCATCGGGAGATTAGTGATACATCATCCCGACATAAACATATAATGAAGGAATGAGAGATTAAAGGTACATCTCACATCAATTCCTACATTAGGACGTAAGGATATTCGCGTCCATGACCCCCACATACTCAAAAGTATGGTTTCCAAGAATCCCCTTAGGAAAACCTATTTCACCATCATTAAACTTCTGACAATGATGGATCTATGGTCAGGTCTCTACATGATATCATTATACTTGATTATTTAAGTACATTATGGCATTCTTTTAACATCATGCATTTTTGCAAACATAAACCAATAAGACAATTGCTATAAAGAAAGAGTACTAATTGTATCAAGTTCATATCACATATTGTTAACATTGGGATATCAATCCCTAACCATCTCACCATTATGATTCAAGAATATGGGTGTTCAAACCCTTAGATCATCATAACACTTGTTACCAAGTAACATACTATCATCAAGTCATTTAACAGCATGACCTTGATTGTAACAATGCAGATATTTCTCATGGCTCATATAGCCTATCAATCTCATATGTTACCTCTTACTAGGCAACATAGCATGTAATTATTTTCAAAGCTTATAAAGTACTTTCATTGAATATGACATCATAACCCTTACTTGGCTATGATCACTTCTTGATAAAGACCTGCATGACTAACACAATTGATAACATACACATTATATCTATATCAGCACAATACAATTTATTTCCAAGTCAAGTATAAAGCACCACGACCGTGCTATCTTGCACGGTCGTGCTACATAAGATATACCTCGACCGTGTTACATCACCATGGTTGGTTTCTAGGGTTCGGGTTTCTTATTCAATTCAATTAGAGTTATTCAGCTCCTTAGATTAATTAGGAATAGTGATTCCTCATTTCATGATTCAATCATAGAGTTTCATGCTTAAAAGCATAACCCAAAATTAGGGTTACTGTTCATATCATCACATTACCCTAAATTAGGGTTTACTATGCACATTACATCACATTACCCTAGATTAGGGTTTACTAAACACATTACATCACATTACCCTATATTAGGGTTTACTATTCATATTAAAATGGATTAAGATCATACCATCATCATGTATGAGTATTACTTCCATTAATGCCCTCAATTTAGGTTATGATTCATTAACCATCATAATTAGGGTTTTCATGATCTCACTATGAAGGATCATACCTTAATTAGATATATTCATACATATTGGATGTTTATTACTTGATTCCCCTTCATATAAGGAGTCTTGTCTCTTCTCTTTCTATAAGATGATGTTTGCATCACCTTGATTAGACAAAGTCAAATCAACATTGACCTCATGGGTTATGTCATTACTATTGTGGTCATCAAGATTCACTTGTTCAAAAAGTGTAGGTCACTCTATCCTATCAAGGGTATCTTTGTAATAATCACCACTAATTATACATGCATTAATCCACTAATTACTTAGTCTCTTAATCACTTTAGGTATTTATAAGGTTTAGGTTAATCAACCACTAAACCATCTTGACCACTAAGGCATCAAACGATCTTGACCTTTTTAGACCTCAAACTGTCTTGGGTACTAGACCCTCAAATGGTCTTGGATGGATCTTGAAACCGTTTGGTGGTGTTGACCATTTGGTCTAGTTTGACTTTTGAAACTGTTTGGTAAAGTGCACACTCAAGACTGTTTGCCCAAGGTGGAGTAAAGATCGTTTGGTCATGAAGACCGTTTTGTCAAGTTTGACTTTGAAACCGCATGGACATAACCGATCTTGAAACCGCATGAGCACCAAACGGTTTGGGATCGTTTGGTCCCAAACGGCCTTGAGACCGTTTGGTCCCAAATGGTCTTGATACTGTTTGGTCCAAACCACCTCAAAACCGCATGCACCAAAAAGTGTCTCAACCACTTCAATTGAGTTAGGGTTTCCAATGTTGAACCCCTCAATCGATCATGCACTTGTTATCCATTCATTAATTAAGTCAATTAGGTCAACCCTCAACTGATTTGACATTCAATTGACCCTCAATTGATCATCAATTAAGGCTTGGATTAATTGGATTAGGGTTTGGAATCAATTACCCTTCAACATGTTTCAACATGAGTCTAATCGATTTAAAACCATTGAACCATCATTCAATTTGGTCATGACCTGACCCCAAACGGTCTTGGGATCGTTTGGATGACCCCCAAATGGTCTTGAGACCGTTTTCTCAAGTCAACATCAAAAACTAACTCAACTAATTAGGGTTTGGCTCATGGATTTGATCATTAGGTCACTAATCAATTACACTTCAACTTGTTATCTTTAGATTTGCAACCACTTGACCATAGTCAACCCTAAACCTCCAAATGGTCTTGGGTGATCCCCAAATAGTTTTGAAACCATTTGGGCAACTCAACCCAAACTTCAACATGAATCAATTATTGAAATCAGCAATTAATCCAATTAGGGTTTAGATGCTTGATGGGCCTTCAATTGGTGATTTACTTGGAATTAGTTGATCATTTTTGGTAGGTGATTAGTATAAAATATTCACAACAGACCTCCAAGTGATCAACGCCTGGTCAACGCATCCAAATGGTCTTGGACCATTTGCTTCTATGCGGTCTTGTGAAATCGTTTGCATTCAAACGGTTTGAAACTGTTTGCTCCCAAACGGTTTGGGAAACCATTTGTGCAAGAGGTGGAAGACCGTTTGCTAAAGAAAGTTTATGGATAAACTTTAGAATTAATGTCATCATCTTCTACCTCAAGAACAGGGGCTGTTCTTCACAGAAATACTAGCAAGAACGTACCAAAGAGTCTAAAGAAGAAGTATAAGCAACAATTCTAGGAGAAGAGGATGCAAAAGCAAAGCTTAAGGGTTAGAGTTATAAAACCCACCTTAAGATCTGATCTAGAGCTCCAAGATTCATAGTTTTAATGGTGGATGAACTTCCAATGGTTTCCCAAGGTCCGTTCTTCAAGTTTTGGATGGATAAGATGGCTAGAAAGAAGAATTGTGTGAAGAAAACTAAGAGACCAACCTTGTTTTAGGGTTCCCACCATGAATTCGAGGTAGATAGTGATCCATACTTACCAAACCAGCTTGGTCATCCTCCTCCTTCTCCATAGCTATCCTTTGGTCGGCCAAGGCAAGAAGTTGAGAAAAGGACTAAGGGAAACAATCCCTTGCTTTGTTGATAAGGATCCTTATATATTTTTGGATATTTTAAAGAAAAGAAAAAGATTGTTATTTCTTTTATTTATTAAACATATCAACCAAGGCTTGCATCATCCTTGGACACGTCTCTTCCTCCTAATCACATGCAAAACTCCTCCTTTATCCAAGGTTAAAAGGTAAAGAAACCAATTACCTTACTAATATATATATATATATATATATATATATATATATATATATATATATATATATATATATATATATATATATATATATTAAAGGGTCATTTGCTTAAGTCTTGATTATTTTAATATCAAGATTATCTTTCCTTCTTGATCATTCAAATGAGGTGCCCTCCTCATTTTCTTTGCTATAATTGATGCCAAGAAACATGAGAGATACTCTAGAGGATATATTTTACATGTTGCACCCTATGTTTTGGGTAAATTGCACTTTACACCTAAACTAGGTTTTAAAGCACAAGGATTGCTCCACAAGCTATATCTTGGTGTTCAAGCTTGGAGAATCCATACCACTACATCATATTCATTCTTATGATGTCTCATAATCATAGGAACATATTAACATGTGAAATTTGCAAGTTAACCCCTCTACTTGGGTAATTTGCACTTTAGTCCAAAATTAATAAAACAAAGTTGCAACATTGTTTAAAAATGACTGAAATGGAAATATAAGTTCCTCAAAAGTTTTAATTACATTTCATAAGATAACCACAAGCATCTAATCACATATTTATGCAAAACACCTAGGGTTAGTTCATAACCCAGGTCAGGGATGTTACAAATTATCCACCCCTTACAAGGATTTCGTCCCCGCAATCAACAAAACATATTAAAAGAAAAGAGAAGGGTATTTCCTTCTCATCTCTTCCTCTAGTTCCCATGTGTCTTATTCAACACCAAGGTGATTCCAAAGAACTTTCACAAGACTTATATCTTTCTTTTTCAGCTTTTTAATTCTTTTATCAAGGATTGATACAGGTCATTCTTCATAAGATACATCATCATTCAATTCTACTTCCATAGGTTGTAGATCCCAACTCCCTGTAAACTGAAGAATACATGCTCTAAGCAAGTCTTCTAAAGTCTGTATAGTCCTTATTGACTGTCCATCAGTCTGAGGATGGAAGGCTGTACTAAACCTTAACTGTGTACCTAAGGATTTATAAAGTCGCTCCCAAAAATGACTCATAAATTGGGGACCTCTGTCAGAAACAATAGTAACTGGGACCCCATGCAGCCGCACTATCTCATCGACATATAACTGTGCCAACTTCTCAGCAGAATAGGTTGTTTTGACAGGTAAGAAATGTGTTGTCTTTGTCAACCTATCAACTATTACCCAAATGGAATCATGTCCTTTGGCTGTCCTGGGTAGACCAACCACAAAGTCCATGGTTACATGGTCCCACTTCCACTGTGGTATGGGCAAAGGTTGCATTGTTCCTGCAGGTTTCTGGTGTTCAGCTTTAACTTGCTGACACACAGGACACCGCACAATGAACTCAGCAACGTCTTTCTTCATTCCATGCCACCAATACATATCTTTCAAGTTTTTATACATCTTGGTGCTTCCTGGATGCATGGCATACATAGAATAATGAGCTTCTTCCAGGACTAACTTCTTCAAGTTATCCACATCTGGTACTATCATTCTACCATGATAACAGGCTACTTGATCATCTGAGTCATGGAAACCATCTCGTTTCTCACTACCATACTCCGATCTAATCAGTTGAACTGCAGCATCAACTTGTTGTGCCTCCTTGATCTACTGTCTCAGAGTAGGTTTTATGTGCATCTCAGCTAACAACCCATCTAACAATGATACTTTCAACTGTACATTGTCTTGTCTTATGGAGATAAGCATATCTCTCCTTGAGCACACTAAGGAATTCATTTGTGCTTTATCTAGGGCTTGTGTTGCTAATTTCCTACTCAAAGCATCAGCAACTACATTGGCCTTCCCTGGATGGTAATCAATTATACAATCATCGTCCTTGATTAACTCCATCCAGCGACGTTGCCTCATGTTGAGCTCATGCTGAGAAAAGATATACTTAAGATTCTTATGATCTGTGAAAATCTGGAATGTTTCTCCATAAAGATAATGTCTCCAGATCTTCAAGGCATGAACTACAACAACTAGTTCTAGATCGTGTGTCGGATAATTCTCCTTGTGTTTCTTAAGCTGTCGGGAAGCAAAAGAAATCACTTGTTTATCCTGCATCAACACACATCCAAGTCCATTCTTAGAAGCATCACAGAAAACTATATATCCTTTTCCTTGCTCAGGTAACACAAGCACATGTGCACTTGTCAACCTTTCCTTCAACAACTGAAACGATTGTTGACACTTATCACTCCAGGTAAAAGGAACTTCCTTCCTGGTCAACTTAGTCAAGGGTAAAGCTATAGAGCTAAAGTTCTTAATGAACCTCCGGTAATAGCCTGCCAACCCTAAGAAACTACAGATCTCCGTCGGTGTCTTCGGTTGTTCCCATAGAAGAACGGATTCTACATTTTTAGGGTCAACACATATACCTGGAGCAGATATTACGTGTCCAAGGAAAGATACTTCTGGTAACCAGAACTCACACTTGCTAAACTTAGCATATAGCTTATGTTCTCTTAGCAAAGTTAGAGTTTGACGAAGATGTTGTTTGTGTTGTTGAGCATCTCTACTATAGATCAGGATGTCATCTATGAAAACAACAACACACTGATCAAGAAAAGGTCAGAAGATTCTATTCATGAGTTCCATAAATGCAGTTGGTGCATTAGTTAGTCCAAATGACATAACTATGAACTCATAGTGACCATACCTTGTTCTAAAGGCAGACTTGGGTATGTCACTATCCTTAATACACAACTGATGATATCCTGACCTCAAATCTATCTTTAAGAAGATGGTTGCACCACGCAACTGGTCAAAGAGATCATCAATTCTCGACAGAGGATACTTATTCTTTATCGTTACTTTATTTAATTGTCTGTAATCAATGCACAACCACATTGATCCATCTTTCTTTTTAACAAAGAGGACCGGAGTACCCCAAGGCGAAGTACTCGGTCAGATGAAACCCTTCTCAAGCAACTCTTGTAGCTGTTTCTTGAGTTCTGCCATCTCAGCAGGCACCATCCTATACGATGTTTGTGCTATAGGTTGCGTATCCGGGATTAAGTTGATCTCAAAATCAATCTCCTGAGGCAGTGGCACAGCTGGAAGTTCTTCATGAAATACATCTTCAAATTCCCTGACTATTGGAACTTTGGCAGGATTAGAACTATCCATGGTAGTATCTACCACATGGGCCAAGAATGCATAACATCCTTGCCTCATCAGCTTCTCAACAACCATTGCTGACATAAGACATGTGGGTAGAATCTTTCTCTCTCCTTGAAAGATCCAAGTGTCACTATCATCAGCGAACACAGCTTGTTTGGACTCACAATCCAAGACAACTTTATACCTTTCTAAGGTATCCATCCTAAGGATTATATCAAATCCATGCATCTCAAGTGGTATAAGATCCACTTGAATGCGATGTTCAGAAAAGAAAAGAATGCAGGGAGAGCATACCTCCTGCAACACAACAGATCCCATCAAGGGAGTTTCTAGCAACAAACTATTTGCTCTATGACTTATAGTCAAGTTGCAGTCAAGAATCACTCTTTGAGTGATAAAGGAGTGTGTAGCACCCAGATCAATTAAAACAGATACAACACAAGATGTAGACATATCAGAATATAACAATTCCATCTGACCTGCCACAACCCGAGGGTTGATCACTGCATCAGGTGGATTCATCGCATAGAATCTCACCGTCGCATGTGGTTAATTCGGTGCTCGATGACTAGGTGCCGACGATCCAGCTTAGGACGCTTGTCCATGTCCTCTAGTATTTCCTGGAAACTGTCTCCTTTGAGATCCTTGCTGACTCTGCCTCTGAGGTTGAGTCACACTTACTTCTCTGGCTCTGCAGTCCTTCATCAGATGTCCCATCTTCCCACATATGTAACAACTTATGTTCAGTTGTTGTGGTCTGGGTGGTCCTGTAACCGACATAGATGCTGAGCTACGAGTTCCTTCTAAAGGTAAACGTCATCCTCTACCCCTATTTGACGTCCACTGTGTCTGGGTACTGAATCTAGGTGGTGGTGTAGGTACAGAAAACCTAGGTTTCTTGAAATCTTTAGATGAAGATCCTTGGAACTGGGGATACATCCTCTTATTCTTGGTCTGTCACTTCTCTGTCATAGACCTTTCTACTCTTCTGACAGATTCCACGAAGGTAGCAAACCTTTCCCTGTTCTCTAGAGTAGACACAGGAGTAGTCCACGCAGTGTTTAACCCTTTCTCAAAATGCCTAATCCTTTCTTCATCTGTGGTCGGCATGTGCGGACAGAACTGCAATAGTTCCATGAACTTAGCCTTGTATTCCTTAATGTTCATCGGTCCTTGTCTTAACCTCTCAAACTGAGAGATTTTCTTGTCCAGAAACGTCTTAGGGAAGTATCTATTGATAAACTCCAGTCAGAAAACTTCCCATGCAATCTCCACACCTGGCCTTTTCTATTCTTCCATGGTCCACCAATGACCAGCACTCCCCTTGAGAAGATACACAACATGTCTAACCTTCTCAGCTTCTGGGATGCTCGGGATTCTAAAGGCCTTCTCTAATTCAGTGAAATACAAGTCAGCATTTTCTGGGTCAGCTGTTCCAGCATACTCTGTGGCTCCAACTCGGTGAAGTCATTCAAACGTATTGCCGGCTCCCTATCCTTCAGGATGGGCAGGTGCCCTAGGTTTAGGTATAGGCATCCTATTAGTCATATGTGTCATGGCAGTCATAAACTGCCCAAACATGGCTTGGACGGATGTGTTCCCCATGTCAGTTGGATTGAACTGGGGTGGTTCAGGCACAGGTTCTTCTCTATCTGGGTCTCTTGCACCTCTTCTCGGTGCAGCAACACTACTCTCTGCAATGTGTTCTTCATGTGGTCTAGACATCCTTAGTTTTATCTTCTCCTCCTAAATTAACAGAAGACACTATCATACATACTGGAAGACACTTAGAACAGACTCAACAACGTAAGTCCTATGTCTCTGTAGACTCAGCGAACCTAGAGCTCTGATACCACTTAATTGTGGGATCCAACTTATAAAACGAGATCAACGAATTGCGGAAGCGATTAACTAGCAGCGGAAATACTGAAAATCACTAAAAATTAAAATTTTTTGTAAAGAGATCCTCAAACGGTGAACTCTTTTATAAAGAAACAAGATAAGTTATTTACAAACTGATCCATCATTACATCCCTATAAAATCACATCTCGAGTATTACAAATATCAACTACCATGTTAACTGTTCAAGGCAAGATACAAAATCTCGAGGCATTACGCCAAAATCTCAGATCTATAGTAAACATCTATTGACTCCTAGGACCTGAGAGTACAGAGACGACACATAGAACATTCTATCTACAAGACTTTACAGACAGTGTCTCCACCTGAGGATCACTATTGTCCCTGATGTTACTACTGCTGCTGTTGTTGCTCACCCACTGATGGATTCCTTCATCCTCGGTGTCTACCTAAAAAGTTGAATCCCACAGGGGTGAGACAATTGAATAATTGTCCCAGCGAGAGTTATAACTCTCCGCCAGAAGCTTTGTTATTGCAATAATGGAATAACTTTGAGCAGTAGAACTATAAATATTCAACAACAGATAAAACATTGTATAAGCTAAGTAAAGCAACATTCTTTTAAGTAATCATTTCAATTATAACTTGATTGAATGACAAGACATAT
This sequence comes from Alisma plantago-aquatica, assembly GCA_963693085.1. NCBI lineage: Eukaryota > Viridiplantae > Streptophyta > Magnoliopsida > Alismatales > Alismataceae > Alisma > Alisma plantago-aquatica. The sequence continues at coordinate 1,531,769,012 of OY856410.1, forward strand.
ATCAATAAATAATATAAATAACATGTATACTAATTATTCAACTAGAGCACTATAAACAATGTATCATCAATCATTGTTTCTCGTAGTTCAACCTAAGCAATTATGCTATACGGTTGATTACATTTTTCAAACATATTTATGCCCTGAGGAGATGAGTTACATCTCTCATACTCCAACTGACCATTACGAAATCGCAATCGGTACCATACATAGGTCATCAGAAGAGCCAGATTCCTATGACCTCATCCTCCTCAGTCAGTATGAGGAACAACATGCAGGACATCTTATGTCTCTGCCATAATAGCTCTCCAAGGTATTCTGGCAACTTCACTATTTAGAGTTACAGTGGCGTGATGTACTCTCTTCGCCATCGAGGGATTTCTTGTTTATCTCACATCGATGCGGTATTAACAACATCATTGGGAGATTAGTGATGCATCATCCCGGAATAAACATATAATGAATGAATGAGAGATTAAAGGTACATCTCACATCAATTCCTACATTAGGACGTAAGGATATTCACGTCCATAACCCCCACATACTCAAAAGTATGCTCTCCAAGAATCTCCTTAGGAAAACCTATTTCACCATCATTAAACTTCTGATAATGATGGATCTATGGTCAGGGCTCTACATGATATCATTATACTTGATTATTTAAGTACATTATGGCATTCTTTTAGCATCATGCATGTTTTCAAACATAAACCAATAAGACAATTGATATAAAGAAAGAGTACTAATTGTATCAAGTTCATATCACATATTGTTAACATTGGGATATCAATCCCTAACCATCTCACCATTGTGATTCAAGAATATGGGTGTTCAAACCCTTAGATCATCATAACACTTGTTACCAAGTAACATACTATCATCAAGTCATTTAACAACATGACCTTGATTGTAACAATACAGATATTTCTCATGGCTCATACAGCCTATCAATCTCATATGTTACCTCTTACTAGGCAACATAGCATGTCATTATTTTCAAAGCTTATAAAGTGATTTCAATGATTATGACATCATAACCCTTACCTGGCTATGATCACTTCTTGATAAAGACCTGCATGACTAACACAATTGATAACATACACATTATATCTATATCAGCACAATACAATTTATTTCCAAGTCAAGTGTAGAACACCACTGCCGTGCTATCTTGCACGGTCATGCTACAGAAGATATACCATGACCGTGTTACATCACCATGGTTGGTTTCTAGGGTTAGGGTTTCTTATTCAATTGAATTAGAGTTATTTAACTCCTTAGCTTAATTAGGAATAGTGATTCCTCATTTCATGATTCAATCATAGAGTTTCATGCTTAAAAGCATAACCCAAAATTAGGGTTTACTATTTATATCATCACATTACCCTAAATTAGGGTTTACTATTCACATTACATCACATTACCCTAGATTAGGGTTTACTAAACACATTACATCACATTACCCTATATTAGGGTTTACTATTCATATTACAATGAATTAAGATAATACCATCATCATGTATGAGTATTACTTCCATTAATGCCCTCAATTTAGGTTATGATTCATTAACCATCATAATTAGGGTTTTCATGATCTCACTATGAAGGATCATACCTTAATTAGATATATTCGTACATATTGGATGTTTATTACTTGATTCCCCTTCATATAAGGAGCCTTCTCTCTTCTCTTTCTATAAGATGATGTTTGCATCACCTTGATTACACTAAGTCAAATCAACATTGACCTCATGGGTTATGTCATTACTATTGTGGTCATCAAGATTCACTTGTTCAAAAAGTGTAGGTCACTCTATCCTATCAAGGGTATCTTTGTAATAATCACCACTAATTATACATGCATTAATCCACTAATTACTTAGTCTCTTAATCACTTTAGGTATTTATAACGTTTAGGTTAATCAACCACTAAACCATCTTGACCACTAAGGCGTCAAACGATCTTGACCTTTTTAGACCACAAACGGTCTTGGGTACTAAACCCTCAAACGGTCTTGGATGGATCTTGAAACCATTTGGTGGTGTTGACCGTTTGGTCTAGTTTGACTTTTGAAACCGTTTGGTAAAGTGCACACTCAAGACCGTTTCCCCAAGGTGGAGTGAAGATCGTTTGGTCATGAAGACCATTTGGTCAAGTTTGACTTTGAAACCGCATGGACATAACCGATCTTGAAACCGCATGAGCACCAAACAGTTTGGGATTGTTTGGTCCCAAACGGTCTTGAGAGCGTTTGGCCCCAAATGGTCTTGAGACCGTTTGGTTCCAAACAGTCTTGAGATCATTTGTACTCAAACGTTCTTGAGACCATTTGGTCCAAACCACCTCAAAACCGCATGGACCAAAAAGTGTCTCAACCACTTCAATTGAGTTCGGGTTTCCAATGTTGAACCCCTCAATCGATCATGCACTTGTTAGCCATTCATCAATTGAGTCAATTAGGTCAACCCTCAACTGATTTGACATTCAATTGACCCTCAATTAATCATCAATTAAGGCTTGGATTAATTGGATTAGGGTTTGGAATCAATTACCCTTCAACATGTTTCAACATGAGTCTAATCGATTTAAAACCATTGAACCATCATTCAATTTGGTCATGACCTGACCCCAAACGGTCTTGGGATCATTTGGATGACCCCCAAACGGTCTTGAGACCGTTTGCTCAAGTCAACATCAAAAACTAACTCAACTAATTAGGGTTTGGCTCACGGATTTGATCATTAGGTCACTAATCAATTACACTTCAACTTGTTATCTTTAGATTTGCAACCACTTGACCATAGTCAACCCTAAGCCTCCAAACGGTCTTGGGTGATCACCCAAACGGTCTTGAGACTGTTTGGGTGATCCCCAAATGGTTTAGAAATTGTTTGGGCCACTCAACCCAAACTTCAACATGAATCAATTATTGAAATCAGCAATTAATCCAATTAGGGTTTAGATGGTTGATGGGCCTTCAATTGGTGATTTACTTGGAATTAGTTGATGATTTTTGGTAGGTGATTAGTCTACAATATTCACAAAATACCTCCAAACGGTCAATGCCTAGTCAACACATCCAAATGGTCTTGGACCGTTTGCTTCTATGCGGTCTTGTGAAACCGTTTGCATTCAAACGGTTTGAAACCGTTTGCTCCCAAATGGTTTGGGAAACCGTTTGTGCAAGAGGTGGAAGACCGTTTGCTAAAGAAAGTTTATGGATAAACTTTGGAATTAACCTCATCATCTTCTACCTCAAGAACAGGGGCTTTTCTTCACAGAAATACTAGCAAGAACATACCAAAGAGTCTAAAGAAGAAGTATAAGTAACAATTCTAGGAGAAGAGGATGCAAAAGCAAAGCTTAAGGGTTAGAGTTATAAAACCCGCCTTAAGATGTGATCTAGAGCTCCAAGCTTCATAGTTTTAATGGTGGATGAAGTTCCAGTGGTTGCCTAAGGTCCGTTCTTCAAGTTTTGGATGGATAAGATGGCTAGAAAGAAGAATTGTGTGAAGAAAACTAAGAAACCAACCTTGTTTTAGGGTTCCCAACATGAATTCGAGGTAGATGGTGATCCATACTTACCAAACCAGCTTGGTCATCCTCCTCCTGCTCCAGAGCTATCCTTTGGTCGGACAAGGCTAGAAGTTGAGAAAAGGACTAAGGGAAACGATCCCTTGCTTTGTTGATAAGGATCCTTATATATTTTTGGATATTTTAAAGAAAAGAAAAAGATTTTTATTTCTTTTATATCTTAAACATATCCACCAAGGCTTGCATCATCCTTGGCCACGTCTCTTCCTCCAAATCACATGCAAAACTCCTCCTTTATCCAAGGTTAAAAGGAAAAGAAACCAATTAACTTACTAAGTTATATATATATATATATATATATATATATATATATATATATATATATATATATATATATATATATATATATTAAAGGGCCATTTGCTTAAGTCTTGATTATTTTAATATCAAGATTATCTTTCCTTCTTGATCATTGAAATGAGGTGCCCTCATCATTTTCTTTGCTCTACTTGATGCCAAAAAACATGAGAGTTACTCTAGAGGATATATTTTACATGTTGCACCCTATGTTTTGGGTAAATTGCACTTTACACCTAAACTAGGTTTTAAAGCACAAGGATTGCTCCACAAGCTATATCTTGGTGCTCAAGCTTGGAGAATCCATACCACTACAGCATATTCATTCTTATGATGTCTCATAATTAGAGGAACATCTTAACATGTGAAATTTGCAAGTTAACCCCTCTACTTGGGTATTTTGCACTTTAGTCCAAAATTAATAAAACAAAGTTGCAACATTGTTTAAAAAGGACTGAAATGGAAATATAAGTTCCTCCAAAGTTTTAATTACATTTCATAAGATAACCACAAGCATCTAATCACATATTTAAGCAAAACACCTAGGGTTAGTTCATAACCCAGGTCATGGATGTTACAAGTACCATGCAGAAACAATATGGATTTACTATTCAAGGGTAACACCACTATTCCCTTACTAGGGTTAGGGTTTCCCATTTTATGTCATTTGGGAACATTCATCCATTACCCAGATCAAGGTTATGGTTTATCACCATATTGTCCAAGATTAGGGTTTCATATAACATTACATAGTATCACCCTGGATTTGAGTTCCACATCACCTCAAACATCAGGGTTTCTCATAAAATCACCCTTAGTTAGGGTTTCACATAAATTTCACCCCAGAATAGGGTTTACATTCAATAACCCACAATTAGGGTTTACTGTTCATCCCCATTGGGGTTTCATGTTCCATTACCCATAATTAGGGTTTACTATTCATCCCAATTAGGGTTTTGCATCACATTACCCTAAATTAGGTTGACACATAACATCACCCTAGATTAGGGCTACATCCTTACCCTGGATTAGGGGTTCACTCAGAATTTCCCTAAATTAGGGTTAGGATTCAATAACCTTGTCAATTAGGGTTTATGCTCATAATTAGGGTTTAATGATCTCTATGCTAAAGATCATACCCTTAATCACCACATGAATCATACTCATGTATGAATTCAATTCTATCATTCTCTCAACTTGATTAGGTTATATCAACCCTTCAATCAAGTATTTATAGCTATGATTGACATAGTGTACTAAATTATTGTTCTTATGAGCAATTAGAGTTTATCCCTTTAATGGTACTAATCATTTAGGTACATTTAGGATTTCAACCTTTGTACCTCCATTGATTATCATCACTATCAATCATTGGATTAATGGAACAATCATTATCTTTAATTCACACATGATTGAATCACAAAAGTCCACCATTCGGTTTTGGGGTTTACAACCACCAAACGATTTTGAAACCGTTTGACTCCAAACGGTTTTGAAACCGTTTGACCCAAAACGATTTCAAGACTATTTGGGCTCAAACGGTCTCAAGACCTTTTGGGCTCAAACCAGCCTCAAAACCGCATGGGCCATTTAGGGCATTCACCAATCAAATTGAATATAATTTGCTCCATTGGATTGGCCATCAATTAGGCAATTGAAGGATTCATCAATCATCACCATTGGATCTCTATCCATAAATCATGAATCAACCTTAAACCCTCCAAATAGTCTCAAGACCATTTGACCCAAATTATATTGAAATCGTTTGAAACAATCATTGATTCTTTGATCATCTCGATTAGGGTTTCCAATTGAAAGATTGTACATACTTTGAATCAATCAATTAGGTCCATTGGATAATCATCCAACATGCACTTGAGTTCAGACCTCAGACGGCCAACCTAACCAAATGGTCAACCCTCTCTTGCGGTTTGGAGTCCAAGTCACCAAACATTTTGCAAACCGTTTGGTCTCCAAACGGTTTGGTGAAACTGTTTGGACCAAAGGTGCAAGACTGTTTGCAACTCAATTTTGTTGGAAAGTGTGCCTAGGATGATGTCATCATCATCAACCTTCAACCAACGAAATATACTGCCATCTTCATAATAATTCCATCAATCAATCAAAGGAATTGCAAAAAGATCAATTGAACATAAAGGGTTGAGAAATTGAATTCAATAATAATGAATAAGGGTTCAAGTCATATAACCCACCTTCAATTGAGCTTCAAATCTTGGAGATTCACGTCAACAATGGTGGAAGAAGCTTTTTCAACTCCCCCAAGGCTCGTCCTCAAGTTTTGGAGTGAAAGGATTGGCTAGGGTTGAAGATGGAGTGAAGAAAAGAAGAAATTATGCATTGATTTATGATTTCCACCATGAAATCAAGATGAAAGAAGGTCAAGAAGCTTACCAACAGGTTGAGGGTCGTCCTCCTGGTCCTTCAAAGCTTCCGTGGTCGTTTTGCAAGCAAAGGGTGGAAGTGAATCCGAAATTCCCTTTTTACTCTATGGATAAAGGAGAATATATGTGAATTTTATTGAATATTCATTTAGGAGAGAGAAAGTAGGAATTATCTCTCCCAACTCCTTGCCACTTTCCCACTTCCTTTCCTTAGGGACGAGGCTATCCTCTTTTCCTCTTATTCCTCTCAATTATCCATGTTTTAAAGAAAAGCAAATTAAGCACCTTAACCCTTTTTATATTAATATCCATAAGTGAGTGGATAATTCTTTTTCTTATAATAAGGTGAGTGGACATTTCACCTCCTTGAGATATTTCGTGGCCCTTGCAAGGCACAAGGACGTCCACACATATCTTAATTCAACCATTTCAATTTTGGTTGAAGCCCCTTCAATTATTTTATTTATTTTTGCATTAATTTGAACTAATGTTTCCATTATGCTTAAATCTTGATTATTTTAATATCAAGATTCTCTCTCCTTCAAAGAGATACACATGAGATGACTCTCTCATTTTCTTTGATCCACATGATCCCAAGAAACAGTAGGAACCATTTTGAAGTGGTAATTTGCATATTGAACCCTAGGTTTTGGGTAAATTGCACATTACACCAAAACTAGGTTTTAATGCACAAACATTACTTTGTCAGCTCTTTCTTGGTATTCAGGCTATCACAAGCCCTACCTCTGCATCATCTTCACTCTCATGATGCTTCAACACATGAGGAACATATTATCATGCACAATTTTCAATTAAACCCCTCAACTTGGGTAATTTGCACTTTAGTCCAAAACAAGCAAAACATTGATTTCAACAATATTCAAAAAGGACTAAAATTGCAATATAAGTTCCTCTTGAGCCTTAATTACTTTTCAAAAGATAAGAGCAAGCATATAATCACTTTTATTAAACAAAACACCTAGAATTAAAACATAACCCAGGTCAGGGATGTTATAGACTGATGTGGAGTCAACTACTTTTTGCATGATGTTTCAACATCATATACTATTCCATAGAATCAAAGTCAACCCTTGGGTTGACCTTCTCCTTGGCTAGTTAGAACAAGAACCATGTCTTGAGAAAGGGATGAAAATCCGTAGATGTAAATGATGTAATACCACCAAATGTATGAAGAAGGAATCAAAATGCATAGCTACAAAGGTTTTTTCTAGGAGGTTAAAGTGCTAGCCTATGTTAAGGAATAGCTTTGTCTGTTGACATGGCATCAAACAATTGTCCATAATTGTCCTATTCTTGAAAACAGTTCTAGAAAATAGCCAATGGATCATAATATAGTGCGTAAATATATGAAATCTATCAGAAGAATGTAGAATTTAATAAAATTTTGAATCTATATTTAATGAAGTTTTATATGAAAATCCTACAAATCAATCTCAACCCTATATCTACCCAAAACCTAGACCTTGAGACCCTTTCTAGGCCCCCAATTCTAGCTAAGGTTTTGAATGGTCTAGATACTAACACTTTGATTGATTACTTTTGTGCAAACTAAACTATTTAGAATAATTATGTGAGTGGATAAATTTGCTTCATATCAAGGTATATGGATAATTTATATGTAGTGATAGTAACCAATCTTTTGAATTATCTCTTAGTGAATACCAAAATTTTCAATTGATAGTTTAATTCCCATTAGACTAGAGGGACACTATGAATATCACTTAAACATATCAAGAACACTAGAAATTCCTAGGATGGTTTTTGTTATAAGTTTAATCCCATTTATGCTGGGAAATCCACTCAGGATCCTGGGAAAAGTTAAGAAAAAAAATGACATAAAACTGGCGTACACCTAGAAATTCACCATGAAAGAAGGATATGTTCATCTTGTATTTGAGGAAATGTTTAGTGGATTAAATTAAGTTTGCTTGACTAAATAGTATGCTAGTTTACCAAGTAGGATTTGGACTTTGGGTTAAATCAGAGATCAAAATATGTTTTTTCATAATTTCAAATTACTACTTTATTGTTCAACATATTTGATGGTTTAAATTATTATTCTGGGTCCAACCCCACATACCAACATAGAAACATGTTGAATCTAATGTTTTTTGATGTTTTAGGTTAGCTGTATAAGCCAGGGCAAATGACTCCAAGGTGAATAACTAATGAGGCATAATTTGAAGACCATAATGAGTATTAGCTAGTTATTCCTTTTTGTTCGTATTCTATTTTTAAAATATCTTGGACTTTCATTTGTGTTCATATTCTATTTTTAAAATATCTTAGACTTTTATTTTTGTGAGAATATCATGTAACTCCTTTGAGGAGATTTTTTTATTTTCTTATATCATATTAATCATATTTTTTTATTGGAATTACAATTTTTGATTGGATATTTTTGATGGATCCGCATCTTTGAAATATAGGATAACCACCTTCCTATATAATCCACATTTATGGGGATTATGGGAGTGGCAGTTATAAGACTTATGTTCAAATCTAATTATGTTAAATACAAGTTCACTTATGTGTTGTTATGACTCATCCCTCAAAGACAAAATAGAATAGTTAGTTACAAAAAATATGAAGAAATATGTCCTTTATAAAATTAGGTATCATGTACCATTAAAAAATATATGTGAAAATGGTGAGGTCTTCCATTTGTAGTTATAACACATAATACATGTCTGTGGAGATTTCCCTACATTGTATTGAACAACAACTACACTTCACAATATTTTAATTGTGCTGACATCTAACCTTGAGGATTTTATAAATTACTTAGTTGTGTATGTGTTAAAAAAATCCTACCATTTTCAGATAAATCTTAAAAATCATTGTAATCACCATTATGCATCATATAAACCTCATTATACATAGTCACCACTATATCTAAACAAACTTTATAAATATAGATAATTTATAAACAATCCTCGGTTTTACCTACTTAAAAAAATCCATTATTTGTACCATCATCGTAAACCTTCTATTCAACTATGATCTGTTATGAAATGGCTCAAATCTAGATTGCATTTAATTTTCAAAGTTGGCTTTTAATAATTGTTGGTATCGGCAGAAAAAATAAATGTAGAAATGTTTAGAATACAAGTAACCACACAAAATGCATTCGTTGACTTGTTATGTTGTGTTTTAGTCACTTCTTTCTAGTAGAAGATGTCAACATGATGACCCAATTTATCTAAACTAATACATTATGTGAATTCATTTTTCATCGATGATATTACCATGTGGCAAAGTACCTTAATGATATTAGAATATATCCACTAAGAACTTTCATACAAAACATATTTAAACCTTGTTTCTTTGTACTCTTTCCTATTTTTAGTAAGTATTTCTATAATATACACATAGAAAATTGATTATGTGATTTTGGGAAAATAAAAAAATTGCAGTTAATGTGGAAATTGTTATAATATATGTTGACTTAATTATCTATACACATGAATATCATGTAAATACATATAGCATTCATTATCAATAGGAATGATAAGCAATAACAAGAATGTGTTACATGTATTCAGTCTATGTTTTAAAATTTTAAAAAAGACTATTTTTATTTAATATACCCATACAAAGCCATGTCCCGAAAATGAAAGTTTATTTCTATATAGTCTCCTCACAGGTCAAGTCATAACACATGATAATACATTGTGTGTGGCTTAGAGGCTTTTTCAAACATGTTCAGAGGAGGTAAGTGGAGGAAGTTAGAAGATATCTGGGACGAAACCATAAACACACAATACGGGGCTGAGTTTACAAGGGAGGTTGAGAAAAATATGTACATACTAAGATCACCATCTACACACCTTAAGGTGCAACATACCACTTCAGCCAACTACTCCTTTTGTTTAGTATATTGTGAAACAAATCTATATCTAAATATTAGTAATATTTTTCATATCCTTATAAATGTATTTTACCATTTTTAAAGGGAGGAGGCGGGGGTTCGATCACTGATAGCCGCCCTAGATAGGACCTAGAAGGTAGTGAGATTTTTTTGTAGGAAAATGAAGATATCACATGTGTGTTTCACTTATGATATTAACCTATTGTCAGGTAGGATGATATGAAGTGTCTGAACATGTTTGATACATCATTCACGTAGCATCCATCTAGAGAGAAATTGAGCATTTTTTTCTCATGAACTACCCTGAGGACAACTCGAAGGGGCACATTTCTGTTGTTCCTTAGGGACTATTTGGTAGAGTTTGGTCCGGTATAGTTTCATGAATTAGAAATGTGACCAATAATAATCATGTATTTCATGCCCATTGATGTATTCAATATGATGCGACATGAATTTGTTGCTCTAATTGGCAACTATTTGGTTGCAATATCTGGTTAGGAAAAGATGCTACTGCAACAAAAGCTAGTATTGAAGGTGAGGGAAAAAAATGTAGACACATGCATCTTCCAAGTGAACCAAACCATGCATTTTATCTGATAAGAGGAGTTTTTGTAGTAGGAGCATGTTGGCAAAGTTAACCACAAATTCTACACCTGACCATGCCCAAACTAGACAAGGTACATTCTCCCAAATTTGTGGGCCAGAATGTAGTTGAAATCAAGGAATTGTACCACATTGTGCCATACCAAATGAAAAGTATATCCAAACTCATTGTTTTCAAACATCAATAAAACAAAATATACACATCCTACCAATCATGCCTTTATAGGGACATGGAGCTGGTTGCTCCTTGTGGGTATTTAGGCTTTGAGGACTATATAACCTTCCATTTTTTACTTTTGGCAAAGGTTGTTTACTTAGTTGGATATTTTACATCACATATCTGGATGAGCGTTGTTTATGCACAAACTCACTATAGAAATTTATTCCCTAGAGTTTAACCTTTTAAAACGGCAAACAGCTCACCCCTAAGAAAGTGAGTTAATTTTTAGTATAGAAAGGTATCAGTCCCAAGGAACAACATTTTTAAGAATTTTATTCTAACTGATTGCAAAGAATAATTTGTTGGAAAACTATTTGAAGAGAGTTACTAAAGATAAATAGGAAATGGGATTTTCAGAAGTAAATTTGATTTAGTTCAATTTCTAAAGAGACACTATGCATTTGAGGGACTACCACCATAGACTGCTAGTTACTTTGACTTATTTAACTCATTAATATTTATTATCTATGGCAGGACCATATAGATTTGTGTCCTTACGGAGCACAAATTTCACAAGGGTCGGACTCCTTAAAAATTTGAAATTTAGGCATTTGCGGATCCTAATTCAACTGTCCATCAAGTTCTATCAAGGATCTCCTCAAGAGTTCAAAAGTTCAAACATGTGTTCCAACCCATTGATTAGTTGATCTCGTCACCATGAGTTATAGCAAGTAAGATGAAATAGATAGATTGATAATAGAGCTCCATCAGTTGGTCTCATTAGGAGTCTATGGGTTCATACAATGTTGAGATCTATGATCACATCACCCAAAAAGGATATAATCAATTTAAACAAAGGAGTGCATATAATTAGAAGAAAAATATCTAATTAATAGAAAATTGAAGTCAAATATAATTAAAGTAAGAAATGGTCCATGGGGTTACTTCCCATGATCCAATGTAGAAATTAATCATACATGATAGGCATAAGTACTAAAGGAATGGTAAGAATGGAAAGAGTCACGTCTTAGAGTCTGGGAACAAGATGACATCTTCCATGAGAAAGATGACGACTCCTTCCTTTCCTACTGGCCTTCCTAGAGGAGGCTCCTGAGTGATAGAATACGAGATGGATTTTTTTTCTTGGAGTTCCCCTCCTTTATAGGGGTAAATGAGGTCTAAAACCCTAAAAAAAGCACCTAGTGGTGGCTGGGTAGACTTGGTCCACGATGCCAATTGGTCAACTGGAAGCCCAGTCATTCGATTGGCTTGAGTTGTAGATTCGGCCCGATGGTAGGTCATTCGTCCGATGTGGGATCTATCAGTCGATTCATCCATAATAATGAGCCTTCTTGATTTAGATTCAGTTAGTTGACTAGGAGATCAGTTGACCACTTGGAAATTCTAAATTTGAGTAAGTTTTGTTGGTGAGTCGATTGCATGGGATGTTAGTCGATCAATTGGAATTTATAGGCTTGATGTATTCTTATATGTGAGTAGATCAACTGGGTGTTAATCGATCAAATGGAAAGCTTGGGATGATGAATGTACAATTGAAGCCTTTGATTCTTGGGTCTTTTTAAGATTTGGAGTGGTTGAGCCATTTTCCTATAAAATCCAAGTAAAACTAATAAAACTGCAATTAAAGAGAAAAAGGCTAAACTAAGACCATTTATTTTAAAAGTAGGGAATAATCAACAAGATGCTCCTAAGAAATGATATGAAGAGATGCAGTGAATACAGATAAATATGCATTAATCAAATACTACTTGAATGTTGCTTTTTGTCGAGCAACATTGAATCATAAATAATACCAAATAATACTTTCATCTAGTTATCATATCTTACCTAGCAGTATTTAAATCCTTAACACCTTCCATGGCCAAGCGACCCTAATTTCCTGGAATCACAAAGTACAATTTTCTACCCAAGGTTTCTCACAACTTGTTTTCATTTCAAAACCTGCAAAGAACATATGCCATATCCCTTCTACTTTTAGGTACTCTAAAATATTTTCACAAGTTTTTGAATAAAGAATAGGGTTTATTGAATGAATTTTTTGGAGTTATGTAGATTCTGCTTTGTAGAAAAGTAGAGTGATTGGAGATATGAAAGAAGGATATCTCTCCTCTATTCAAGTCGAGATATTTTTATTTTCTTTATTGCACTTACATTAATTATATTTTTTGGTGTGAACTTTGGCATCTTTTCTTGGAAATACATCTCTATTAAATTTACTAGGAGCATGGAAAAAGCAGTAGAGGGGGAAGGGAGTTCCACCCCAAACATGGAGTTTGACACTTGTTTTTTGGATTTTTATTATTTTTAGCGAATGGAAGGGTAAGAAGGTGGAGGAAGAAGTGTAGAAGAGGTTAAACTTGTGCATCTTGTGTTTGGAATTCTATTGCATTTGAAGTATTTTGGCATCAGTTCAATTATCTCTATAACTTGAGGGGAACATGATATTTTAAAAGCTATTTGCAAAGTGCAGATAGGGACACATTGTGTTTGATTCCTATCAATCCATTATGGCTTCCCACCTTTCCCAAGGAGTAATGCTATTTTAAGTCCTAGGTAGAAGATGATTTCAAGCAATGACTATGCATGAAAATGTTGCAAGAAAAATACTTGTCACTTTCTTTTAGGGAGTTCGTTGATTTATATGTATAAGTGACCGACTAGAAAAATGGAAAAATTTAAGTCAAGAAATGACATTTTAAAAATTTTAGATCTAAACTACAGAACATAATGAAAGATACTAAAGAAGAAAGATATAGTGGGTGGAATACGTGCATATCACCCACCTCCACCCCGAACTTATAATTTGTTCACCCCGAGCAAAATTTAAATCTAGAACGGAGGGAATAATTTCATTAAGATCACCATGCGGACCTAGTAGTTCAAAGAATGTCTAGCTGTAGGAAATGTTGATGAGGGATAGAGCCTTAAATAGGGGAACTTCATGGTGCACCCAGTGATTGGGTGGTCGTGGAAGCTCAAAGGGGATTTTGGGTTTATTAAAGTGGTATTGCTTTTTGCTTTGCAGTATCTGTAGTAAGATCCACATGTCTTTCTTCATCGGGAAAGGAAGTGTTGTCAATGTGTAAGGATTAAGGACCAAGGGCACATGATCGATGTCATGCTCGTTGGGTGCCTTCTTGTCTACAAAGACATGTGGCCGATCACCTTTGACAAGGATGAAGGTGGTATAAGGTAATTCCACTTTACGTTGTTCTAGCCATGATAGATCAAGTGGAGAATCTGCCTCAATCTTCTTCTCGTCACCTAGATCTACATGTAGTAGACATAGTGTTGGCATGGTAATGATAAAACTTTCTGTTGTCGTGTGTCATCCTGATGAATCATGCAGTCAACATTGTGATCAATGGGGGTAGTAGAGTTCATTGTTAACTCATCATGTTATTCAATTTCCTTCTTGCAATATGCAACTAAATCACATGTACATTTAGGAGGGTTTAGAAAAAAAATATCATTATTATAGAGTGGGGGTATGTGAATTTTTGCTAGTCATGGATCCTCATTTAGGCCAGACTTATGTGGGATGAAAATTAGTTGTGGTGGAGTGTAAGGCTCTTGATGAGGAAATTTTTCTCTATAAGGCTCCACCATTTATTATGGGAGAGTGGTGGTTAATCATCTAGAATAGGCTCAACCAAGGTTAGTTGGTCATTGATAACGCCTAGATCAATGACCACAATAGGGGTGGTTGGTGGAGCTTCAATATCTGGAGTCATTTCTATAAGATCTGGCATGGAGGACATGAGGATGGTATCATCATCATCACTGTCACCAATTAAAATCATCCTGGACTGCTCCAATTTTGATTGGCCCCTAAGTGACAAGACTGACTGAGAGAGTTGTACTTTCCATCCAAATACCATCGTCTCTATGGCATCAAGTTTCTTGTTGGCGTATCAGGCCTTCCATTCAGTGGTTTTGGCCATACTTGCCTCAGCCATTATGACCTCCCTTTGTCTAGCGAGGGCATGTTCTATCCAACAGGTTGGCTTTTTCCTCATCCACAAGGCATGAAACCATAGAGGATTCAATTTTTTTTATTGTAATCCGCTTCATATCTTTCCTTAGATGTCTAATATTATGTGTGAGGCAGAGAGGCGACACGTCTACTACATGTGGGGTCATCTTAGGGCACCTCCATATATCATAATAGAAGGAGCCACATCTCCCACATCATTCATTTACGGTGCTAGTCACTCCTTTTAAAATGAATACCTGAAAATAGAAAATGTGACTAACACTTTCAAGAGAAAAATCTCCAATGTATGAAGATATGAATTCTCAATAGAAAAATCTAAAAGATTTATAAAAATCCATGATAGAAAGAAAAAATTGCAAAATAAATCTAAAATAACAAACAACTAGGAAACTATGAAATGCTACAAATTACAAAACCACACTAAAATTACAAAAAGAAATTAGAAAGAAGAAATTCTAATTATTTAAAGTAATAGGGGTTGAAAGGCAATTCTTTTGTCCACCGGTAATGTCACCAAAATTTGGCATGCGTCATTTACACACAAATTCGCTAGCACCTTGGGTCGACCTCTGGACTTCGTGGAAACCTCCCTGTCAGCCGGCTGTATGAACCCTGCTCCTGTGTGTGTGGAAATATCTTCTTCTGACAAAATCCCCAATGTTACGTTGGTGGAGGTGGATGGAAAGCCGATGTAGTTGAAGGTCGTTGCTTTGGCGAAGCCCCTATTCTGCTCAGGTTGTAAGAATTTCGGACACAAGCAGGGGTCGTGCCCTGCTATCAGCAGAAGAGAGGCTCACTTCAAACAAGTATAGTTCCGGTTTGGGAAGCAGAGGCCAGGTGCTCGATGCATTGTTGGTGCCAGCCATACTTCTCAACCCGAGCAAAGGACAGTAGATCAAGCTGGTCAGGATGATGCTGTTGTTGAGGAAGCTATCGCACGCCAAGTGACAGATACTGTCCTCTACTCCGCATCTTTAAACCACACTCCGATCGCCTCCTCCTACTTGAAGGAGCCAGGCATGCTTGGCTCTCCTCCTGCTTTCAACCCGGATGGTTTTAACAACCTCGATTGTGAGCTGGAGGTTAGGAGAAAGGGAGACAAAGAACCGGAAGCCTGGAAGATCAATAAAGTCTTGGGAAGCTACGGCTTATCTGTTGATTACAAACAGAGAATAGAAAACATGTTTGAGGATGAAGAAACGTTTAAGAGTGACTCAAACTCTGAAGTTGAATCCGATCATTGGGGTTCTGACTCATTGATCATCGGCCAACGAAGTTCCAGGAAAAAGAAAAAGCCAGGGAGGAAAAAAAGGGTGCCCTAGTTCGTCTGGCTCCTTGTTTGTTTACATATGCCTAAAATGAAGACTTCGGTACACAAGTTCCTGAAGCTACTATTCCTGTTATCATTCTGGCTTCACTCCACTCTTTCAGGAGCTGCGGATAATGCATGTGGTTGGGAAGCTAGTTCAATTAACAGGGTTTGTCAGCTCCATTTTCTTGATCAACAGGTCCTTGTTGTTCGCAGCAGAGTTTGTAAGTCATGTCTGCAATTGAGTGGTTTCTTTTCTAGAAGACACTCTGACCAGGTCAGAAGCTGGATGTTGTGCGATCTCAGATAGGGAAGTGTAAAGACAACCAGATTCCTAATGCTGCCATGAATATTGTAGCCTTCCTGCCATCTCTCACACTTTTTAGATGAGGTTAATGCAATTGAGGTGGTGTCAAGTAGAATAGAGTAGGACTTAAAGCTTTGGGGTTTTCCCTTTTGTTTCCTTTACTTTCTTTTATGTTTGGCAAGGGCTTCCTGCGTGAAGCAACATAGTTTTTGGTTTTTTAGTGCATTGAAGCACTAGGATGAGGGGGCACATCTTATTTTTGTACCCAAAGTTTTGGAAATATAGCAACACGCATTTTTGACCGACCAAAAAAACAACTCACCCATAAACAAATGAGTTAATTTTTAGTATTTAAAGGTATTCATCCCAAGGAACAACACTTTTAAGAATTTTATTCGAAGAAATTTTAAAGAATAGTATTAGAATATGGTTTGTAGAGGGTAAATAAAGCTACACAGGAAATGTAATTTTTGGAAGTAAAATTGTTTTAGTTTAAATGATGTAGAGACACTGGGGGTCTGGTGGAGTACCACCATAGACCATGTAATTACTTTAACTGATTCAGCTCCTTAATTTTTATTAGTTGCATCAAGACCATGTAGATTTGTATCTTCATGCAACACAAATCTCACAAGGGTAGGACTCCTCACAAATCTGGGATTTTGACGTTTGTGGATCCTCATTCGACCATCCGTTAAGTTCTATCAGGGATCTCGTCAAGAGCTCACAAACTCCTACCGGTGTTCCAACCCATGGATCAGTTGATCTCGTCACCATGAGTTATAATAGACAAGATAAAATGGATATATCGATCATAGATCCATCAATTCATCTCTTTAGGAGTCTCTGTGTTCATAAAATATTGAGATTTGTGATTACATCACCCGAAAAGAATATAATCAATCTACACAAAAAAAAGAGTGCATATAATAAGAAGAAAATATCTAATTAATAGAATCTTGCAATCGAATACACTTAAAGTAAGAAGTGGGCTATGGGTCTACTCCCCATGTCCCAGTACAAAAACTACTCATACAAGATAAGCATAAGTACAAGTGAATCGCTAAGTATGTAAAGAGTTATGATGTCAGATCTAGCAATAAGATGACGTCTTTCACGAGGAAGATGATGCTCCTTCCTTTCCTTTTGGCCTTGTCCCCCCAGAGGAGGTTTTGGGGGATAGAATACGAGATAACTTTTGTGTTTGAACCCCCATTCCTTTTATAGGGGAGAAATGAGGCTTAAAACACTAAAAAATGATTCTGGGCTGCTAAGCAGACTTGGTCTGCGACACCAACCAGTCCCTTGGAAACCCAGTCGGTCAATTGGCTTGAGTTATTGCTTTGGCCCAAAGGTAGGCCAGTCAGCCAGTTGGGGATCAATCGGTCAGTTTGTTCGTAATAATAGTGTTCTTGATTCGGGTTCAGTCGGTCGACTGGGATATCATTCAACCAATTGACAGTTATGAATTTGACTAAGTCACACTGGTAAGTCAATCAACTGGGATCTTAGTCAATTGATTGGAGTTTCCGGGGTTGACGAATTCTTGTATGTGAGTCGGACCGACTGAGTGCGTCAATGATCGATTAAAAAGTCTGGCAGACTGAATGTGTAATTGAAACTTTTGATTTTTAGGTCTTTTTGAACTTTGGAGTGATTGATACATTTACATGAAAAATACAAGAAAAACTAATAAATTTTTTAATTAAAAACAGAAAAGCTAAACTAAGACAATTTTTTTAAATTAGAAAATAATCAACAAGATGCTCCGAAGAAATATCTAGAGAGATGTAATAAAAATATCAAATTTACATTTATCATATCCCAATGCAATATTATATTTTAACAATTATCTAAAATCATATTTTTGTGAATCAACACACCCGACGGTACAGAAAGAGTGGTTGTGGCAGTCTGATTTTTTTTTTATCGTTGCTGTTGCCCTCTTGTTCCTTTATTGTCGAGTCATTGTTTCTTTGTTGTTTTTGTTTTCGCCTGCACCATAGACAATGTGTTGAAACATGTTTGTTCTTTTTAGGTGCGTATCGGGAACAGTTTCTGGTGGAATACACAGGAGCATTTACCATTTGTGACGAGAGCAAAGGCTTATGAATTCTATAAAAATAATTACAGATAGGTAGTAATGCCTCTTATTTACGTTGTAACACACATCAGCAAAGTCGGACATTTTTTGAAAGTGCAACCTCAACTAAGTTTTATTTTTTAACCAAACAACAAAGACGTATCTTATAGTTGTATTTCAGATTACATCAAGAACATACCTTCTATCTTTATAATTTTTTGTTCTTAAAAAATATTCGTAAATAATATTTTCATATACATATGCTTTATACGAAAACCAATAGCTTGAAGCAATCAATCACACAACTAGAGAAATGAAAAAGAAATCTTACATGGAGCAGTCATACGTCCACCAATAAGGTATATATTTATATTTACTATTCTCTACTTTACTATAATTTACATCATAGAGTGACTATTTTCATTCCAACTGGTTGGACAAAATTACATTTATTTTGAGGAAGCTACATTGATATCAACTAGAAAAGATACAATGTATCTATTACTATACTGACTTGCTATTTTTGTGATAATATAACACAAAAATAATCATATTCTTTTTTATGTTGAGATCCATGGATACTCCCAATTTTGGATTTAAATAAACTTTGGGGTTTTCATAAAATTTCTCACTAGTTGAAATCAAATGTGAGCCTCAATTAAAATAACCCAAGTAAATAGAATATCTTTTCTCTTTAATAATATAAAGATGAGAAACATAGCTTCATTCTTCATGATGATAGTTAATCCAATGGTAATTATATATAATGAACTTTCTCTCTCCTTAATGCATTAGATCACCAACAAGTATATGAATGGTGATTGGGATAATTTCATCCAATAGACTCAAATGAACTAAGATAAACACTAATTGACCCTTGAATGGGAAAATCATTTTGGTTGGGAGCAACCATAATGCATCGAATTTACATAAGTGATGTAAATTACATTATGATAATAATTTAAGTTTTAGTCATCAAAACTAGAAAGTACATGCTTAGGGATATTCTAGATCCTAGGATGTTCCTATTGTTGAAATTTGAGGCTAAAATGATCTCATATGCCCTCTCAAAACATTTTGGAAAATTTCATCAATAATTATTAATAAAAATTTATCAAGTTATTAACAAACTTATAGTTTAGAGGTATTTAGTGTGTCACACGGACTTTGGTCTAAACCAAAGTTAGATTCCCAGTATTCGTGGGACTCCTCTGAGCCCAACAAAACCCTACTGATCTGGACTATGGCTCATCCCTAGATCCCTGCCTATATATATGAACTCCCTCACCGATGACCGAGGATCATCCACAATCTGGGAAAACCCTTGTCGTCTTTTCCTAAGCGCACTCTCCTCACCACAGTTGTGGTCAACAGTTTTGCTACTCATCCTGTTCATCGGCAGTGATACAGGAAGAGACTATGACTCTAGGTTTTGCGACCCTAGACCCTTAATGAATGAAGATGAGCTGCCCTTGCCATGGAGACCAGTCTGCTGTCATAGGAGGTCTCAATGCATAGTGCAGTGGCTTGGTCGTCAATCTAGCAATGTCAGAGAAGGTTGACGTCGCCATATTTCTAGCGTGAAATAGGGGAGCCGTTGTTGTCTTCCACAAGCATGTACAGGACCACATGGTGACAGAGCTTGGTCGATGGGCTTGGGAGGAAGACCAGGGATCTCCATGGCCTCATCGTCGAGCAAGATATGGAGCTAACTTCGCCTGGAGCGCTGCTAAGAAGCCCCGACTTGGTACTATGTAAAACAGAGGAAACAGAGGAGGAAACCCCCGCCCGCGAGCCACTGAGGGAGAAGGGGGCGCGCTGGTCAAGCGAATTCCTCCCCAGGTGGATCCTGCCTATGATCCATTTAGCTCCACATCAGGTAATCATGATTGCCTCTATATTGCATAAATCATAGCAATTAGGTGGTATATCCAATAGGGTCAAGTTATATATGTGTTTTTATCTATTTTTTTAGACCTAGCTCATGGTATACATTTTAAAGTCTGGTTTGACTCCTAAGCTTCCTGTTTTAGATAAGAACCCTGAACCCCTAGAACCCAAGGTGGCTATAATTATTAATGAATGATCATTGACTGAACATGGTAATTAGGTTTCTTCAACTTGCGAATGTGATTAGGGATTTCTCAGCAACTAGATTTTCTTCATAAGAGGTAAGTGGTTCATGTCCATGAGTATTTATGTTTATCAAACCAAGTACATTTACATGCTTCTTAGTTAAGACCTTCATGTCCTAAATTCTAAGTTGATATGTAAGAAAGATTTTGCATTCTTATGATTGTAGAAATTCATATGCTCAACACCTTAAGTAGTGATGTGTCATGGAAGGATTCTAGATCATGACTTAAGTTCATAAAAAGGACAAGAAAATATATTTCTATCATATCCCTTAAAGATATTTTATATGGATATTTAGGACTACAAGATATGAGATAAAAATAAGACTGCCACCCTTTCATGATTATGTGATATAACAATGTATTAGAATTTTAAGTACAAATATGTTATTAGGGTCATTAATCATGTATCAAGATTTCAAGTAGAAAATGTTGCTAAGATTTTTCCTCGTGTAAGGATATAATTGCATGCCAAGAATTCAAGTAGAAACATGTCATCAAGGTTTCTTATATATGTAGTGATCTAAGAATTAAGAAGTGAGCTAGATTCCTTAGTAAGAGATATGGGTGGTGCACATGGTAATCCATGACCTAATTTATAGGGTAAATGTACTAGTGGGATTAAAGATATTGCAACATGAGTTTGTGATGATACTATCAAATTATGAGACATTAAGTCATGATTGAGTTGAACGATGAGAATCTATATGATTTCTACTTTAAGGTTTAAGATTTAAGTTCATACGAATGTATTAAGATAAGACTTAATGAGATTTTATATAAATTGAGTATGATTAGGATGCAAGTTAAGATTTTCTAAGGTTTCTATTCTATGGTTTATGATTTAAGACTTAAGTCCATTAAGATCAGATTTTGATGAGGTTTTAACAGAGAATGAGTTACCTTGCCAAGAATCATATATCATACTTTAGCTATACACATTACTTAAGTCACTTTTGTATAGTTGATATTTATATATTTAGTTTAGATCCTTTTCCCTAAGCCTTTAGGATTAGTTGTGTTATTTATCAATGAAGTCATTCTATCAAATTAGAGTTTTAGAATAAAGTTTACCCAAATAATAAGAATATTAAATTTCAATTCAGAGTTAGGTTACTCATTGTGTTAGTAGCCATATATTGAATAAAGATACATGATAAGGTTGTAGACCCAATCTCAATTATGTAGTAATTTGTGATACATATTCACAGTCAGTAATAGATTCAGTTCATAATTTAAGAGCAGAGATTCAGATTCAGATTCAGATTCATATTCAGTACATGCTCAATACTCAGCAATCAATCTCAGATAAGTTCAGTTATCAGTTTTAATATAAGATAAGTTCATATTCAATATTCAGCAAAGATATCAGTATTTAGCTTCAGTTAAGATTAGGAATTAAGTAAGTTTAGACTTAAGATAATTAAATTGAAACCTTCACATAAGACATTATATGATAAGTCATCATTCATTAGTCTTGGGATGATTCAGAGGCATTTGTTGCCAATTTAGAGGAGTGTTACTCCAATTCAGAGGTGTTGTGGCACCAATTCAGGACGTAGTCACGCCAATTCAGAGAAACCTCAGTGTCATTCAAAGGCATGTAGTGCCAATTCAGAGGTACCTTGGTACCAATTCAGGGTGTAGATACGCCAATTCAGGAGGACTTATTGTATAATGGTGGCCACAGTCAGATAAAAATTGTAAGTAAAAGATACCTTAGATTTGAGATGCCTATAACCTCATCCATGAGTATGATGAGAGGGAACTAGATAAGATAAGTATGACCTAGGCACTTTGGTGTAGGTCATGAGATTAATGTACCAGAGTACATGACTCCAGAATAAGATAAGAATTCAGATTAAGAAATAAGAGACTTTATGTTTCAGATTTTATTCAGAGCTTAATGTTAGTTTCATGTTTATAATATCCCAGATTAGTCCTTCAACAATATATATTTTAGAATACTCATGCCACTTACTCTAACGACTGTTTTTTTTTTCAATGCATGGTTGGGGACGAGATGTCCACAGGTGAGAAGCAGGAGCGAAAAGGATCCCAAAGACTCAAGCACAAGGATAAGTTTTGGTGGGGTGCCAACTATAAGATGATCCTCATGTTTATAGACTTAGCAATATGTTTTAATGTTTAGAACTTTAGAGTAGAGACTATGTCTCGAGATGTTGAGTTAGTTTTCCATGTGATATCCATTATGTTCCTATTGTAAGAATGATTATGAGAATGTTTCATATTTTTCACTTTGTGTGATTGATTATATTATTGTTATGAATGCCAGTTTTATGTAATGCCCCCTTGAGTGTATGAGTTATGGATAACTCAGTGTTGCTTCCGCTATGTGCATGTGTGTGCTTAGGGAGGGTGTTATAATATGGTATCAGAGCAACATTATAGTTGGCCGCTAGATGAATTCTCATGTTCTTACTTAAGATCACCTTATAAGAAGCTAAGTAGGGTAGAGTACATATTCAAAAAGATAAGTAGTAGCCCTAGGTATATAAGGAGTAAGTGATGCATATTAGGAACTGAAGTAGATGTCTAGATAGGAGACAAAAGTTTGAATAAGGATTAGGGTTATGTGTCTAGATGTTTTACACTTTTTATGTTAAAACTATAGTTGTATATAGCATTCTCTCTCTTTTTTTCACAAGTTTATGGTATGGGACACATGCTTATGGGGTTTTGCAGAGAGAATGTTATGTGCATAATCATGCTTGTCTTGTCCTTTCAAGTGCATGTGGTATGGGACGTTCACGAGGAAGTGCTAAGATAAGCGTGATAAGACATGTCACCTATGAATATATGACCGGCCGGCATGTATCTAAATGCGACAAAGAAAACAAGTGTTGGCATTAAAAGTTTGAGACATATAGTCATCTAAACCTAATCATACACATAGTAAGACTGAGCATGTAAATGAAGCATAGATATTTGGGCATAGATAAGTGAGTTAGTTTTAAGGGAACCACAACCCTAGTCTAGCCATAGTGAAGAGGAAATATATAGAGTCTTTTCCATGATAGATAGTAAATGTATAGTTTAGATCCCAAAATTCATTAGTAGTACATGCACATGTATGCTTAATAACGATAACCATGAGAAATTTTCACCATGCAGATGTTTATGAGCCAGTTAGAAAATATTATAGATAATTGTATGTATAATATGCAAAGCCCTAAGGTGGGTAGACTGGAAGACTTTCGAGGAAAAAAATCATTTAAGGTGGGTAGAATTGTAACATCCCAATTTTGTATTTAAATAAACTTTGGGGTTTTCATAAAATTTCTCACTAGTTGAAATCAAATTTGAGCCTCAATATAAATAACCCAAGTAAATAGAATATCTTTTCTCTTTTATAATATAAAGATGAGTGGCATAGTTTCATTCTTCATGATGATAGTTAATCCAATGGTAATTATATATAATGAACTTTCTCTCTCCTTAATGCATTAGATCACCAACAAGTATATGCATGGTGATTGGGATAATTGCATCCAATAGACTCAAATGAACTAAGATAAACACTAATTGACCCTTAAATTGGAAAATCATTTTGGTTGGGAGCAACCATAATGCATCGAATTTACATAAGTGATGTAAATTACATTATGATAATAATTTAAGTTTTAGTCATCAAAACTAGAAAGTACCTTCTTAGGGATATTCTAGATCCTACGATGTTCCTATTGTTGAAATTTGAGGCTAAAATGATCTCATATGCCCTCTCAAAAAATTTTGGAAAGTTTCATTAGTAATTATTAATAAAAATTTATCAAGTTATTAACAAACCTATAGTTTAGAGGTATTTAGTGTGTCACACAAACTTTGGTCTAAACCAAAGTTAGATTCCCAGTATTCGTGGGACTCCTCTGAGCCCAACAAAACCCAACTGCTCTGGACTATGGCTCATCCCTAGATCCCTACCTATATATATGAACTCCCTCACCGATGACCGAGGATCATCCACAATCTGGGAAAACCCTCGTTGTCTTTTCCTAAGAGGACTCTCCTCACCACAGTTGTGGTCAACAATTTTGCTACTCATCATGTTCATCGGTAGTGATACGGGAAGAGACTATGACTCTAGGCTTTGTGACCCTAGACCCTTGATGAATGAAGATGAGCCGCCCTTGCCATGCAGACCAATCCTCTATGATTGGAGGTCTCAATGCATAGTTTAGTGGCCTGGTCGTCAATCCAGCAATGTCAGAGAAGGATCAGGCGACACCGCCCTATTTCTAGCATGAAATAGGGGATCCACTGTTGTATTCCACAAGCGTGTGCAGGACCACATGGTGACGGAGCTTGGTCGATGGGCTTGGGAGGAAGACCAGGGATCTCAATGGCCTCATCGTCGAGTAAGATCTGGAGCTAACTTCACCTGGAGCGCTGCTGAGAAACCCTGACTTGGTACTCTATAAAACAGAGGAAATAGAGGAGGAAACCCCCCGTCCGCGAGCCACTGAGGGAGAAGGGGGTACACTGGTCAAGAGGATTCCTCCTCAGGTGGATCCTGCATATGATCAATTTAGCTCCACATCAGGTAATCATGATTGCCTCTATATTGCATAAATCATAGCAATTAGGTGGTATATCCAATAGGGTCAAGTTATATATGTATTTTGATCTATTTTTTTAGACCTAGCTCATGGTATAAGTTTTAGAGTCTGGTTTTACTCCTAAGCTTATTTTTTTAGATAAGAACCCTGAAACCCTAGAACCCAAGGTGGCTATAATTATTAATGAATTATCATTGACTGAACAAGGTAATTAGGTTTCTTCAACTTGCGAATGTGATTAGGGATTTCTTAGCAACTGGATTTTCTTCATAAGAGGTAAGTGGTTCATGCCCATGAGTATTTATGTTTATCAAACCAAGTACATTTACATGCTTCTTAGTTAAGACCTTCATGTCCTAAATTATAAGTTGATATGTAAGAAAGATTTTGCATTCTTATGATTGTAGAAATTCATATGCTCAACACCTTAAGTAGTGATGTGTCATGGAAGGATTCTAGATCATGACTTAAGTTCATAAAAAGGATAAGAAAATATATTTCTATCATATCCCTTAAAGATATTTTATATGGATATTTATGACTACAAGATGTGAGATAAAAATAAGACTGCCAACCTTTCATGATTATGTGATATAACAATGTATTAGAATTTGAAGTACAAATATGTTATTAGGGCCATTAATCATGTATCAAGATTTCAAGTAGAAAATGTTGTTAAGATTTTTCCTCGTGTATGGATATAATTGCATGCCAAGAATTCAAGTAGAAACATGTCATCAAGGTTTCTTATATATGTAGTGATCTAAGAATTAAGAAGTGAACTAGATTCCTTAGTAAGAGATATGGGTGGTGCACATGGTAGACCATGACCTAATTTATAGGGTAAATGTACTAGTGGGATTAAAGATATTGCAACATGAGTTTGTGATGATACTATCAAATTATGAGACATTAAGTCATGATTGAGTTGAACGATGAGAATCTATATGATTTCTACTTTAAGGTTTAAGATTTAAGTTCATATGAATGTATTGAGATAAGACTTAATGAGATTTTATATAAATTGAGTATGATTAAGATGCAAGTTAAGATTTTCTAAGGTTTCTATTCTATGGTTTATGATTTAAGACATTAAGTCCATTAAGATCAGATTTTGATGAGGTTTTAACAGAGAATGAGTTACCTTGCCAAGAATCATATATCATACTTTAGCTATACACATTACTTAAGTCACTTTTATATAGTTGATATTTATATATTTAGTTCAGATCCTTTTCCCTAAGCCTTTAGGCTTAGTTGTGTTATTTACCAATGAAGTCAGTCTTTCAAATTACAATTTTAGAATAAAAGTTTACCCAAATAATAAGAATATTAGATTTAGATTCAGAGTTAGGTTACTCATTGTGTTAGTAGCCAGATATTGAATAAAGATACATGATAAGGGTTGTAGACCCAATCTCAATTATGTAGTAATTTGCGATACATATTCACAGTCAGTAATAGATTCAGTTCAGAATTTAAGAGCAGAGATTCAGATTTAGATTCATATTCAGTACATGCTCAATACTCAGCAATCAATCTCAGATAAGTTCAGTTATCAGTTTTAATATAAGATAAGTTCAGATTCAGTATTCAGCAAAGATATCAGTATTTAGCTTCAGTTCAGATTAGGAATTAAGTAAGTTTAGACTTAAGATAATTAAATTGAAACCTTCACATAAGACATTATATGATAAGTCCTCATTCAGTAGTCCCGGGACAATTCAGAGGCATCTGTTGCCAATTCAGAGGAGTGTTACTCCAATTCGGAGGTGTTGCGGCACCAATTCAGGGCGTAGTCACGCCAATTCAGAGACACCTCAGTGTCATTCAGAGGCATGTAGTGCCAATTCAGAGGTACCTTGGTACCAATTTAGGGCGTAGATACGCCAATTCAGGAGGACTTATTGTATAATGGTGGCCACATTCAGATAAAAATCATAAGTAAAAGATACCTTAGATTTGAGATGCCCATATCCTCATCCATGAGTATGATGAGAGGGAACTAGATAAGATAAGTATGACCTAGGCACTTTGGTGTAGGTCATGAGATTCATGTACCAAAGTACATGACTCCAGAATAAGATAAGAATGCAGATTAAGAAATAAGAGACTTTATGTTTCAGATTTTATTCAGATCTTAATGTTAGTTTCATGTTTATAATATCCTAGTTTAGTCCTTCAACAATATATATTTTAGAATACTCATGCCACTTACTCTAACGACTGTTTTTTTTTCAATGCATGGTTGGGGATGAGATGTCCGCAGGTGTGAAGCAGGAGAGAAAAGGATCCCAAAGACTCAAGCACAAGGATAAGTTTTGGTGGGGTGCCAGCTATAAGATGATCCTCAGGTTTATAGACTTAGCAATATGTTTTAATGTTTAGAACTTTAGAGTAGAGACTATGTCTCAAGATGTTGAGTTAGTTTTCCATGTGATATCCATTATGTTCCTTTTGTAAGAATGATTATGAGAATGTTTCATATTTTTCACTTTGTGTGATTGATTATATTTTTGTTATGAATGCCAGTTTTATGTAATGCCCCCTTGAGTGTATGAGTTATGGATAACTCAGTGTTGCTTCCGCTATGTGCATGTGTGTGCTTAGGGAGGATGTTACAGTTCTTCTATTCCTCTTTACATACCAAAAGACAAAGAAATAATATTCGATCTCTTATTATCAATGATATTCCTATTTCTGACCAAAATGATATCAGTAGGCATATTATGGACTTCTATAATGATCTGTATTGTAAACATGCTGATTATGATGCGTGTTGGGATGAAAAGTGGCCCTTGCCGAAGATCTCTCAAGACCATATTAACATTCTCATGAAAAGAGTTACTAGGGATGAGATTTATGGAGTCATTAAGGACTCAAATGATAATAAGGCCCCTAGGACTGATGGTTTTAATGCCCACTTCTATAAAAATACTTGGACTATCATTGGGGATGATGTCTCTCGAGTTGTTATGGATTTCTTTGAAAAGGGTCGAATAGTTAAAGAAGTTAATAGAAAATTCATTTCTCTCATTCTTAAAATCAAGGGAGCTGCTTCTTTAAAGGACTGGAGGCCCATATCTCTTTGTAACTTCATTTTCAAGATCATCTCTAAAATCCTTGCCAATAGGTTGAGTCTTATCCTCCCTGATGTTATTAGTAAATGTCAAACTACTTTTGTGAAGAATCGTAGAATTTATAAAGCTATATTACTCTCTAATGAACTCATTAGTGATTTCTCTAATCCTAATGGAGTTGGCAAGTTTTGTGTCAAAGCGGATATCATGAAAGTCTATGATTCTATTAAGTGGGGCTATCTTCTGGATATTTTGAGATTTATGAACTTCCCTGCCTGCTAGATCTCTTGGATTTCTACTATTCTAAATTCGACTACCTATCAGTTTCTTATCAATGGAGAACCTTCGGATGTGATTAAACCCCAGAAAGGATTGAGGCAAGGAGATCCCCTTGCTCCTCTTTTGTTTGTTCTTTGTATGCAAGGTTTTACAGCCATGATGGATTTCAATATTTCTCAAGGTTTCTTTAAACCTCTGAGGGCCATGAAGGATCTTTATGTATCCCATACTATTTTTGTAGATGATCTCATGATTTATGGTATTGCATATTATGCAAATGCAAGATGTTTGAGGTAGGTTCTGATTGACTTTGGGAGAGTATCAGGTCTGAACATTAACTCAAACAAGAGCCTTATTTACTTCAGTAAGAATGCTTTGAAAAATGAGTTTGTTGATTATATTGATATCAAAGAAGGTTCCCTCCCTTCTACCTATCTTGGAGTGCCTTTGTTTGTGGTGAAGTTTACCAAGAACATGTGTTGTCCTCTGATTGATAAGTTGAAGAACAAATTGGATAGCTGGAAAACTAATCTCTTGTCCTTTGTAGGGAGAGCAGAGTTGGTTAGGTCTACTCTTTCGTCCTATAGTGTTTACTGGACTGCTACTTTTCCTTTACAAATTTATTTTATTGATGAAGTGGATAGGATTTGTAGGAGTTTTATTTGGGGAGATAAGGAGGATAAGAGAGCTATGCATCATGTTAGTTTGGATACTATCTGCAGACCTAAAAATGAAGGAGGAATGGGTATTAGAAGCACGGAAGTTATTAATAAAGCTGGTTTGATTATCAATTTCTGGAACATTACTAGTGATAACGACAATTTATGGGTGAAGTGGGTTCATGGCAAATATTTAAAGAAAATTTCGATTTGGAATCACATATGCAGACCTAATCATTCTTGGGTTTGGAAAAATCTAATGAAGATTAGAAAGGTTGTCTTGGAGCATGTCTCGTTTTAGGTTGGTAAAGGAGATAAAATCCTCCTCTGGGGTGATCCCTGGCTGAAGGGCTCCAAGTTCCTTAATGAGTGTTTGGATAAAAGAATGTGCTTGATGCTAGGTATGGGCAGCTTGATTAAGATTGAAGACATTATGCAAGATAGACAATGGAAAATACATGTGAATAGGAGGTTGGGTCCTCTTCTGAAGTTCTTGAATGAAAATGTTACTACTTCTGATAAGCCTGATCGGATTACTTTTAATGGTAATATGGTGTTAAAGGTTAGTGATGTATGGAATTGTATCAAGATTAAATGCATGAATCTTGTTTGGGCTGGAAGCTTAAAATTCTTGAAAATTACAAAGTGTTATGCTGGAAATTGGGTCTTAACTGCTTGCCTATGTTGAGCTGGCTGAAGAGCAGCGGCTACCACATGCCTTTGATCTGTATGCTTTGCAACAAGAATGAAGAGTCGGATGGGCATTTATTTTTGGAATGTGTTGTTGCCCGAGCTATTTGGAGGAAAGGTGTTAAGGATGGTTATATGCCCAATGAGCCTAAGGATCGGTGGGTAATTTGGAACTGCTCTGACAAGAAAATGGTCGTTTTCTTCTCGATATCCATCTATCATATATGGCAGCTTTGGAATAGGATTATTTTTTAGAATTGGTCTCCTGATGAAGATAAGACTTGGACTAAGATTTGTAGGGATTTCAGTCTTATGTATGAATAGTTCGATCAGGAGTTTGTTTGCTGGTCTCTGCTGCTCACCTCTATTGACCTAGAGGTTATACATTGCCTATATTTTGATAATGACTTAACCATTCCATTCATATGTATCTAATATGTGTGTTTAAGATTGTTTGCATGCATTAGGTACATGAAAAGGATCCAAAATCCAAAGCCCTAGAATGGCTCAAGTTCAAGTCAAAATAGCTACAAGTGTGCATTTTGGGATTTCTATGTAAATGACCTTAGAACATATTTGTAATCACTTGTAATGATGAATTGACTTGTAACTAAGGTGAGAAAATTGATTGGGACATAAAACACCAATGTTAGATCACTTTTAGATGCATATTCAAAAATTGACATCAGGTTGTCAATCAGTCGAGTTTCCCCCCAGGAAAAACTCGACCGATCCATCTTGGTCAATTTTGTGAAGATAGCATCGGTCGAGTTGTGTTTACACAGAACTCGACCGACCAAGTGGCTGACCAAAACAATCTTCAGGTCGGTCGATTTTCCCCAGGACAAACTCGACCGACCGTTTGAATATCGGTTGTCTTTTACTTGATCGGTCGAGTTACCTTTATTGAAACTCGACCGATTGCACTGTACGGAACTTGTAGAAAAAAGTGATGTGACCTTTGGTGGGTTATTTGATCGCAAATAGAGTCATTTTCTTGAAGGAAAATAGCTATATTTCGGCCCAAGAGTTCACCTAACTCAAAGCAACACCCTCAGCTATATATAGAACACTTGGAGTTCATTCCAAGGCTGCTCTTTCATTGCAAACTTAGTTCTACCATAGCTGAGAGTGTTCTAAGCCTTTGAGCCCCTTTCTCTCTCTATCTTCAAGTCAAATTCGTGAGTATGAGTGAGATAGGTTCCTATGTAAGAGAGCTATTCCTTGTATTGTTGTAAAGCTCTCCTCCTCCATCTTACAACCTCAATTCCCATTGAAGTCAAGTTGAAGATCCCTCTCCAAGTGAAGGAGAAGGAGGTGTTGTTCTTCAAGATTGAAGAAGGCAAGCTGCTCCAGGTCTCCAAGTGAAGGAGATAGGTGCTCCAGATCTCCAAGTGAAGGAGAGAAGCAAGGCAACGCTCAAGGAAGATAGGCAATCCCTTGAAGGAAGAAGACTTGAAGAAAGGAGTGGGTAAGTCCATGTTGATGGCTGAAGACTCCATGTTTCAAGTGGGTAAGCTCCTTCTATAGGTTGAAGATCTTTTCTTGAGGTACTAAGCCCTTGGATGTGTGGTTGTTGTATCTTGTAATCTTATTGTGGAATATAAGAGTACCAAGATTGCAAATCCTAGAGACTAAGCCACTCTAGGTAGTGGACTGACATTGCTCCTAAGTTTAGGACATGGAACCACTCTAAACCACATGTACAAGTGCTTGCCCTTCCTTGTCTCTCATCCTTGCTGTGCATGTTAGATTAAGCCATCAAATTGCTGCTTGTTTAAGTTTCTGCAATTAATATAATTTGGTGGTCTAATCAATTTTGTGAGAATTGTGAAGCTCTATTCAACCCCCCCCTTCTAGAGCCCATTGATCCAACAACCTCTTTGCAATCTTTGTTCCATACCTGGATTGTACTCTACCCAAGATTTCTGGAGGAAAGGTTTGAGGATGGTGTTATGCCCTCTGAGTCTATTGTTTGGTGGGTTTTTTGGAGCTGCTATGTCAGCTTGAAGGTTGGTTCTGGCAGTTGATGCTTCGATCTCGGTGATGCTTCTTGTTTCTTGATCGATTTTGGGGTTTGAATCATGGGCTATGCTGTATATCTTTTTTGCAGATTTTGTCCTTTCTGTTTTGGGATGGTTCTATTTGTTTGTTTGTTTTGCCCGGTTGGGTTTCCCTTGGGATAGCCCTCAGTAGCTTGCTATCCCCTGCTTATATATTTTTTCTTTGATCTTGGTTCTTTACTGGTGTGGTGTTTTAGGACCCACTTGTTTTTAACATGAGGTATAAAGGGAGTACCACGCTTGCTTGAGCAAAAAAAAGAGCTTAAGACATTGTCCACTTTCCTAAATCTATCATTTATACTTGTCCCATCAAACGAAGGAACATGAGTCTGATAACCCATTATACAAAATGAGATTACTCAAAAGAAAAATAGTGATCAAACACTAATTATCCATATTCCAAAAAGGTACAAAATTAAAACTGAATAAAATTCCAAACATTCTATGAAGAAATTTGTACCAAGGACAAACAACACATATATATACCATGTTTCTTTACATTAATATCCATGGCGTCAGCCACAACCTGCATACAAAATGCATGTTCCTAATAATTATAACATTTACATTGTTCATGGATTACACCCAAAAACCTGAGTCAATATACATGATATAAAAATCATCTTTCCCAGATCTAAGAGTAATTGGATGACTCTTGGACTCTAATAAGAACCATGCCAACCTCTTAGCATCATTGGCCTCTAAAATTGGGGTCTTCACCACAAAATTATTGTTTGTGTTGTTAATCACCTAAAAAGTTGTGGAAATCCATGAGATAAGATTCTAAGTCCTAGTGATATGATATAACCTCTTATAATAATGATTTCTCACTAGAAGATTATGAAATCAAATCAGTTACTAAAGATCTAATAATAGGCTAGAGAACTAATTAGACCCTAAAAAATAAATAGGTACAAGTAAAGGTACATGCATAGATAATTGATCATGTAAGGACATGATTTGCACATGATTCTAGTAAGAAGAGCAAAGCAATAGTTATCGTACCATGTGACCCTACAAATATTTGGATTATATATTTTATTAAGCCATGGGTAGTTTATGACATACCACTCAAACTACTAGTTAACTACTGCAAAGTCAGAATCATCCCCGTATAAGATCTAGGATGATAGGAAACCAAATGTCACTTTCATTGGGTCTGTATAACTAAAAAACTGCAGTGGCGTCATGACCCAAACTAGTACAAACAAAACGTGGTACGTCTCGAGTCCACAGGACATGACACCAAGATAGGTATAAACCCTCAATTTTGAATTACGACTACAGTCACTCTCTATCGCATAAAATTTGAGACATGGCCTCAACTATTGTCTATAACCTTGGAATCAGTTGACAGAGTTATACCCCCTTGCACCCGCATATATTGAATAGTATATGACTCCAAGATCCCTTTAGATTACTGATTTCACTATCCAACAAATTATAACATTGAGATACTTCTACAGTCATAAATCACTACATGATTATGGTTACACTTGATTAGTTAAGACAATCTTTAACTGCATCAATCAAGTTAGATACAAGCACTTTATTGATTCTTGTAAAATAAATCATAAATTGCAACTTTAGAAGATATAAAATATTTGATTCAATTCCTTGTTTCTCAATAATGGTGTATTTATACATTCAAAACCATAGAGAGTACCAATCATCAAACTAAGTCACATGAAAACTAAATCTGTCCTTTCGACCAAAAATAGTAATAATTCCATGTAGGAATTTCATTAACTTCTGCTAATTTTCAGAGACCTTAAAAAGGTATAAACAAGATAGTACCCACAATTCTATCTTCAAATTTTGATGGATTTAAATGTTATGTTGTTTCTGAAAATTAGGTAGTAATATGCTCAAAATCGAAAATAGATGAGCTACTTTCACCACTAGACTTTCATCCAACTATTATTATAGAACCATAATAGTAAATAAAATCCTTATTACTTTCCCAGATTAACCACCATACAATAAGGTTCAATCATGTGGGTCGAATACCCTTTCATTGGGTACTTAAATACCATTAAAATGACCTCCTTAAGAACATTTACACTTGTATTACAAATTGTGTACTTTGCATATTCAAAGAAAAGTTTAGTTTACAGTATAAAACATAGAAAGGGTCTAAGGGAACCTTAATCATTGGTATTATAATCTTACTTATGTGAAATAGTGCATAAAAGATCCATTTTTAGCATATTACAAAGATTTAAAATCAAATTTACATTATGCATGTGATAAGTAGGAAAGAACTACATCAAAAGTTATAATACTTGCCCCAAGGTGAAGAAAAACGCCTAAGCAATAAGAAACCACAAAAAAGAGAAGCAAGGGCCTAGTAAAGCTTCAAGAAAGCTACTATCTTTAAGAACGAAGTGTGTCTAGAATAAAGAGAGAAGAAAAGAGAGTTATTCATCCATGTGCACGAGTTTCCAACTAGAAGCATCATAGATTACAACCATGGTAGAGGATAAAAGGGGAAAATAGAAAGAAAAATGATTAGGAGAGAAAATTTTATATATATACAACAAGAAACTAGTAAATAAGGCTTAGACCTGTCCTAGACAAGCTACATCCAAGGCTTGCAGCATAATGCACTGACGATCTTGCAAGGTTCCACCCCAAGACATCTCTCCATCATCAACCAATAGTTTCATGTTGGTATCAAGCAACAACAATGTGTTTGGATAAAAAAGTTCATTTCAAGTGAGTTGGTTGAGGTATTTATAGCTAGGATGGAAGAAAGAGAAAGTCAAAGACCCAAAGCAAGGTTTCCATTTGTCAAAGGGTAGGTGTTCCATTGTTACTTACATCCAAAACCTCTGTAGATTTATAGCAATTTAGAAAAACCATTGGTTTGTTAAGGTGTTGAACTTCCTTTGGTTTTTGAATATGCAAAAAAATATTTAGTCATTGAACGTGCAGAGCAACCTTCTATTATTGCCATGCAAAACAACCTTTGGTTGTTGAACTGAATAACATTGGTTGTTGCACGTAAAAAACAACCATTAGTTGTTGAAGGTGTAGAACTGTCATCAATATTTGAACATGTAGAACAAACTTCGCTTGTTGAATGCAGAACAACCATCAATTTTTTAATGTGTAGAACAACCATCTATTGTTGAATAACAGAATAACCTTTGGTTGTTGACAAGCAGAACAACCTTCGGTTGTTGAAACTAAGAAGGCATCAATAGGTGTTCTTACCATCACTTCCATGCTAAATTAATTAAGGGATTGATACACTAAAGAAACAAGGTTGAAAAAAAATCAAAAATAAGGTAAAACTTTGGTAACTTTTAAGGTCACCATGTGATAGAATATACATGCATCAAAATTGTAGTTAGACCTAGAAAAGGGGAAATTATTGATAGACCCAGAAAAGTACATAAAATTATAAAACTTGAGCAAACAAAGTCTGATTTGGCCCGAATTTGAAACATATCTTTGTCAACTTATTCTAAAACATAATATAGGGTTTTAACTATGAAAATAAGTATATGATAAACACAACCAAGCATATTGATATATAAAATAAGGTTAAGGACCTTATAACATAAACCCCTAACAAGGATTTCACCCCCAAATCCTACACAAACAAGGATGGGTAATTCCTACCCCTCTCATCATTTAAATTTCACGTGGCTACGTCTATACCACGATGATGCTACAACACCTTCACTAACGGTATATCCTTCTTCCTTAACTTTTGCACGCTTGCATCTAAGATCAAAATTGGACCCTCAAGATAAGATACATCATCATTCAACTCCACCGCTACTGGCTATATCATATGTTTTGTGTCTTGGTGACACTTCTTCAACATAGAAACATGAAAAATGTTATGTAACCGATGCAATTCTGGTGGTAGCTCTATCTTATAGGATACTTCCCCAACTTGAGTTGTCATAGGGTAAGGTCCCATATACCAAGGGGATAACTTACCTTTCTTCCCAAACCTCGGAATCCCTTCCAAGGGGATACTTTGAGATACACACAATCTCCAACTTGGAATTACCAACAGTCTTCTCTGATTGTCTGCATATGACTTCTATCTGCCTTGAGCTACTTTCAACTGTTGTTGGATCACCTTGATTTTCTCTCTAGTTTCATAAATCAACTCAGGACCCAACTATTGATATTCATCTGCCTCATACCAACAAAGAGGTGACCTACAATGCCTTCCATAAAAAGCCTTGCATGGTGCCAAATCTATGCTTCTCTAGTAATTATTATTGTAGGAAAACTCAATTAGGATAAGGTCTATGTCTCAACTCCCAAGAAACCGGAGCATGCATCCTCTCGACAGATCCTCTAATGTCTTTATGGTCCTTCTTGACTGACAATCTGTCAGTGGGTGGAAGACCATATTGAACCTCAATTGTTTCCCTAGAGATGTATGAAGATGCTTCTAGAATTTTCTTATGAACTGAGGACCTCTGTATATGGTAACTGGTATGTTGTGTAGTTGCACTACCTCATCAACATAGATCTGTGCCAACTTCTCTACATTGTAGGTGGTTTTGATTGGAATAAATTTGAGCCAACTTTGTCAACCAATCAACAATCATCCAAATAGAATCATGGCCTTTGGTTTTCTTAGGAAGGCCAACCACAAAGTCCATGTTATGTGGTCCCATTTCCAGCATGTTATTGGTAAAGGTTGCAATGTCCCTACAAGTTTTTGATGTTTTGTCTTGACCCGTTCACACACTAGACACTTCGCAATGAACTCCACCACATCAAGCTTCTTATCCATCCACCAATATAAATCCTTCATATTAATGTGCATCTTTATACAACCAGGATGCATTGCTTACATTGAGGAATGAGCCTCCTTAAATGTCATCTCCAATAAACCACCAACCACTAGTAAAGATCTAATCTTTAATGTCACTTTTGGTGACATCGGT
The DNA here is from genome assembly GCA_963693085.1 of Alisma plantago-aquatica. NCBI lineage: Eukaryota > Viridiplantae > Streptophyta > Magnoliopsida > Alismatales > Alismataceae > Alisma > Alisma plantago-aquatica. The sequence continues at coordinate 1,531,806,086 of OY856410.1, forward strand.
TTCTTAAAACGACCGACACCAATCTACCAACAACGTCGATTCCTCATGCCAACCATCACCATATGTGAAGTCTTGACGATTTAGAAAAGACACGAGTACCACTTTAACTTTAAAGTTGATTTCTTTTCATAGAAACTGACGTCTAAAATTGCCCACAAAATACAATTTTC